>VZQC01002425.1:520636-531691 GCA_009823505.1 Rhizomys pruinosus | reverse complement strand
TGTCTTTCATACACACACACACACACACACACACACACACACACACACACACACACATATATATATATATATATATATATATATATATATATATAATTGAGCTTGAATCCTTAAGAAAAATCAAGATATGGAAACCAGCAATGTTCAAATTTTTAATATTATCTGCATATCAAAGTAAAACAACTGCCTAGATTTTATCTACTCCCCCCCCAAAAAAAAATCGCAGACATTAAAAACTTAGTATCATGCCAGGCATTGTGGCACACTCCTTTAATCCCAGCACTCAGGAGGTAGAGGAAGGCTGATCACTGTGAGTTCCAGGCCAGCCTGGTATACATAGTGAGTTCCAGGCCAGCTGGGGCTACAATTGAGACCCTGAAAAAAAAAAAAAAAAAAAAAGCTTAGTATTCATATAAATAACAGCTGCTTCAGGATTTTAAAATGTATTTTTGAATCATCAAGTCACACATGCACAATAGCTGTTTCTTGGCCTATATTAAATTATCATATTCTTTCATCATTTGAACATGCACTTTAAACTAAAAAGTGTTGAAGAAATTTAAAAAAGAAAAAAAGACAGGATCTCCCTGTCGCTTAAGCTGGTCTCAATCATCCCACCTCAGGCTCCAAAGTAGCAGATACAGGCAGCCAGAACACTCATGTACATAACAACAAATCTAGAAACATGTTTTAAAAAGAAATGATTCCTTTTAAGTAAGTGGAAGCATTATTTGGCTTATTTTTTGTTTTGTTTTTGAGACAGGGTCTCCCTATAGCCACAGGTGGCCTGGAACTCACTCTGTAGACCAGGCTGGCCTTGAACTCACAGAGACCCACCTGCCTCTGCCTTTTGACTGCTGAGATTAAAGGTGTGCACCACCACGCCCAGATTAAGGATAGACACCATGTGGGTGCTGGGAATCAACCAGGGTCCTAAGAGCAGTTGGCACTCTTGACCCCTGAGCCATCTCTCCAGCCCCTGCATTATTTGGTTTAAACACTAGGAAAGTAAGTTAATCTGTAAATGTTAAGGATTTCTCCAAATTAAAAAAAACAAGCAAATGAAATCCTATAAACAACGGACAAGTTACCAGTTAATTCTGCAGTGTAGCTGCTAAAAAATTCTACTTCATAAGTTTTTTTGTGAGGCATAAACAATAATAAGCAACATCAGAAGATGGCTGTTACACTGACACATACTAAAAAAAAAAATCTGCATTTCCTGGACAGCATGCTAGAACATTTATTTTAAAAGGTTATTTATCAGCTATAATTCACCATCTTTTTTTTTTTTTTTTTTTTTTTTCGGTATGTGTATCAATGTACTGTCTGCATGCAGGTTTGTGCACCCTTGTCCTGCAATGCTGCGGAGGTCAGAAGAGGGTCTCGGATTCCCCTGGAACTGGAGTTCTCCTGGAATTGGAGTTTCAGACGGCTCTCGGCCGCCATGTGGGTGCTGGGGGATCGAACCCGGGTCCTCTGTAAGAGCGGTCGGCGCTCTTAACCACCCAATTCACCATCTTTTTTTCTGAGCCTCTCACTGAACCTATTGGCTAAACTGACTGGCCAATGAGCCCCTAGGATCTGGCTGTCTCCAAGTCCTCATATCCCTGTATCCTCACACTGAAATTACAGGTGTGCACTGCTATGCCTGGCTTTTACATGGGTGCTATGGATCCAAAACTCTTGCACAGCAAGCATTTTATGCTTTATCCACTGAGCCATTTCTCTAACCTGAGATGTACTCTTCAAATACATAAAATATGGTAATAACCTATGTCAACAGCTTCATGCTTAACATGATCATAAACTTCAATCCACACAAGGTAAACAAATTCCTAAATTTTACAAATATCTACTACTGCCCTTAAAATTCAACTACCACCAGGTGCGGTGGCGTGTGCCTTTTAATCCTAGCACTCAAGAGGCAGACTCGGGCAGATCTTTGTGAGTTCAAGGCCAACCTAGTCTACAGAGCGAGTTCCAGGCTAGCTGGGGCTACAGGGACACCCTGTCTTGAAAAGAACACACCCCCCCAAAAAAATTCAACTACCTCCAAGTCAGTTTACTGACCTTTTAGTCCAAACAAAGCATAATAAGGTTATCTGATAAACTTAAATCTTGTGCTGACAATCCACCTTTCTGTTTAAAAGGGTTTGTTTGTTTGTGATATTTTAGATAATTCTGAGATATTTAGAACTGGACTGGAACCTATGTTAAGATGCTCTGCCAGTTTGCTGAAAATGAGAAACTGAGATTTTGTTGAAAAACAGGTTCCCAGCACAACCCACCCCCACAATTTAGAGAACCCCAAATTTCTCAGAGAAAGCCCTATCAATCCTACCCTGGGAAAAATTTGGGAGAGGGGCATGCGTGTGCGCGCGCATGTGCGTGCGTGTGTGTGTGTGTGTGTGTGTGTGTGTGTGTGTGGCTTAAGAGATGAGATCTCACTATGTTTTCCAGACTAGTCCCAATTACTAAGCCGAAAAATCCTATCTCATCCTTATACTAGCCAGGTTTATAGTATATATCATCACAAACCAGGATTACAGTACGCACCATCACATCTTGCAGGATACATTTTAATCTATACAGTCTACATTTAATGTATACTCGTATGTGTGATTTTCCTGGTGTGTGTACACTCATGGATAGGAAACAGAAGTGAAATATTTCAGTATAGTCTCTTTTTAAAGCTACATAATGAAGCCAGGAATGGTAGCCCATGCCTTTAATCCCAGCACTTGGGAGAAGAGGCAGGTGGATCCATGTGAGTTCAAGGCCAACCTGGCCAGCTGGGGCTACAAGGAGACCATGTCTCAAAAAAAAAAAAAAAAAAAAAAATAAAAATTAAAAAAAAAAAAAAAAAAAAGAAAATATTTTTCCCTTCTACTATGAATAATATAATGGCTTTTTTTCATGATAGTTAACTTAACACCTTCAAAGTTGATATGAAGGCACCAAGGAATTCACAACTTTTTCCTAGGGCATTTATGTATGTTTTATACGACGTTTCTTTAAGAATATATTTATTGCCAGGCGTGGTGGTGGACACCTTTAATCCTAGCACTGGGAGGCAGAGGCAGGTGGATCTTTGTGTGCTCAAGGCCAGCCTGGTCTACAGAGTGAGTTCCAGGACAGCTGGGGCTACAGAGAGACCCTGTCTCTAAATAGACAAAAAACAAAACAAAAAGAAAACGAATATACTTATTAAGAGGGCCTGGAGATATAGCTCAGCAGTTAAGGGCACTGAGTGTTCTGGAAGACCTAGGATGGGCTCCCAGCACCCACATGGCAGATAACAAATGTCTGTAGCTCCAATTCCAAGGGATCTGACACCCTCTTCTAGCCTCCTCACGTACTGCATTCATGGGTGCACTTACATACATGCAAGATAGCACTCATACACATTTAAAAATAGAAATAAAATTTTTTTTTTTTGGTCTTTTCGAGACAGGGTCTCCCTGTAGCCCCAGTTGTCCTGGAACTCACTCTGTAGACTAGGCTGGCCTTGAACTCACAAAGATCCGTCTGCCTCTGCCTCCAAGAATACATCAAGGGGTACATTAACACAATCATCTAATTCAGCTGCTTACTATTACAATAACACATAGTGGGCTAATTATAATTCCCTTAGATATTTCCTCCTAGTCTTGTGTTTTTGCCATGGTATCAATAAAATACAACTCTCTGTATCACTTTTCTATCAGAATCTATTGTAAAGTGGGCTTAATGCTTTGTTCCAGAAGAAGAGTCTTCTTCCCTAAACTGGTTACTATTTTAAAGGCTATATGTGTCTATACAACTGTATTTTAATGTCTGGGCCTTTTTACATATTGGTCTGACCTCTTCAGTGGTATAACATAAGAAATTTAAGGACCCCCACCTATCTATATTAACGTATGTTTTACACATTATGAATCCTTTTCTCCAGCCTAAACTGTCATCAATCCCAAATTTCACATTTACTTTATCTGTGTTTTTCTCATGTCACTCTTCTATAAATTCCATAATCTTAAAGCTATCCTCTAACTTCCACACACCTTTTTTTGCTATCTTTCTACATTCCCACTTCTCTTGAGAAGCCTCTACTACCTACTTCAGTCCATAACAGACTTACTGTCCTTTCAAGTATTAAAAAATCTAGGGGCTGGAGAGATGGCTCAGCAGTTAAGAGCACCAACTGCTCTTAAAGAGGTCCCGGGTTCGATTCCCGGCACCCACATGGTGGCTAAGAACTGTCTTTAACTCCAGTTCCAGGGGAATCTGACAACTTCTTCTGACCTCTGCGGCATTGCACGACATGGATGCACAAACCTACATGCAGACAGTATACTCACACACATAAAAAATAAAAATAAAAAATAAACAGCCAGGCGTGGTGGCACATGCCTTTAATCCTAGCATTTGGGAGGCAGAGGCAGGCAGATCTCAGAGAGTTCAAGGCCAGCCTGGTTTACAGAGTGAGCTCCAGGCCAGCTGAGACTAAAGGGAGACCCTGTCTCAAAAATACCAAAAATATGCTGGGCTTGGTGGTGCACGCTTTTAATCCTAGCACTTGGGAGGCAGAGGCAGGCGGATCTTTGTGAGTTCAAAGGCAGCCTGGTCTACAAAGCGAATTCCAGGACAGCTGGGGCTACAGGGAGACCCTGTCTCGAAAAGACAAAAAAAATAAATAAACCAAAAATAAATAAATAATAAATTAAAAAATATAAAAATCTATACCAATCCACTCTTAATTATCATAGTAAGAGGAGAGAGGGACTTACCTTATTTTATGTATTGACCTTGTTTTCCTAGATAGTTAAAAGGTTATGGCTGGGGAGAGGGCTCATTGAGTAAGAGTGCTTCCATGCAAGCAAGAGTACTTGAGTTGGAATCCCACATAAAATCAAGACATGCCTATAACCCCAGAATTGGGGTTAGAGACAAGCAGGTCTTGGGAGCTCACTGGCCAGCCACTCAAAGCCAACATGGTTCAGTGAGAAAGCAAGAAGAAACCCTTTGGCCTTCCCAAGTATACACACCCACACATTTACATGTGTATAAACTATACAACATGCTTGCACAAATAAAAATTTTATATTTTCAAATGAAGAAAGGTATGAGGGTTGCCTCCATCTAAGTGTATTGGTGTGTACAGTGCCCACCGAGGCCAGAAGAGGGCAATGGATTCTTTGGAATTGGAGTTATGGACAGTCGTTAGGCACCTAGTGGGTACTGGGAATCAAACCTGGGTTCTCCACAAGAGCAGCCAATGCTCTGAACCACTGACGTCATCTCTCCAGCCTCTATAAGATTTCGAAACAAACATCAATTGCAAACTTCTCAGGGAGTGATATACAAGTATTATTAAGTAGAATTAAGATTAGCTAATTTAATAAATGCCAATAAAATATAAGTAAAGCTTTATCTGTACCAACAAAATTTAAAGGCTGTAATCTTCACAAAACGGTTTAAAAATCTGAATTTAAATTTATCATTTTTATTCCTAATGCTACATGTAGTAGCTACCTTTGTCAAATATTTCTTTCATAGAAAGTAAAATCTTTTCCTTTATGTTTCTCACAATTTAGTATAATTTTTTCTTGAGAAAGAGAGAGACAGAGACAGAGACAGAGACAGAAACAGAGACTGACTCCCTATAGCTCCAGCTGGCCTGGAACTAACCAGACTAGCCTGGATCTCACAGAGATCCATGTGCTTCTGTCTCCCTAGTGTTGAGATTAAGAGTATGTGCCACCATGCCTGGCCAGTTTCCATTTTTATTATTGCACATTGGCAAGTAGATTCCTTGAGTAAATATTTGAAGCTATCATCCCACAAAAACATTTGATCTGTTCCCAATTTCACTGTAATCATAATGGACTATGAAGTTAATAGTTTTAGACAATACACCTGTATTAATTACTGTGACAAATACTTGACAAGAAACAATTTAAGGGAGGAAAGGTTTATTTTGGCTCCCAGTTGAAGAGCATAGTCCATCATGATGGGGAAGCCATGGTGGTAGTAACTTGGGGCAGTTGGTCACAGGGCACACAGTAAAGAAGCAGAGGAATGAATGAATGTCAGTGCTAGGCTCACTTTCTCCTTTTCATTCAGTCTAGAAACACAGCCATGGAATGGTGCTACGCATAGTTCAGATGGGTCTTCCCACCTCTATTAATCCAAATAAGCCCCATAAGCATGGTCGGTGGCTAACCTAACCTAGGTAATCTCTCACAAAAATGCCCAGAGGCTTGTTTCCCAGGAAATTCTAGATCCAGTTAGGTTGACAAAATTAACCATGACAATACCTAATAGTTAAGTTCAGCAATTATACATCTCTAGAAGGGCTTTGATTCTTTAAAAGAAATTACTAGACATAAAAAATAACTACTTTTACTTGTTTTTGCAAACATAGTAGTACTAAGACATTAAGACTGAATTGGTAAAAAGAAAGAATGAAAGCCCTTATTTATCCACTAGATCTGAGAGTGTAGTAATAAAGGGTTTGTATTAGGTAACGGAAAAAACTTAGGGAAGACACATCATATTTAATCCAAATGGAGTTGAACAGAGAAAGGAAGGGCTTTTAATTAAGTAAATAATATAGGGAAAACTTGAAACTGCTCCTCACAAAATGCCTTAATATGAAGCTTGTGGAGTTGTGCTCTTTCAACTACCATTATAAAGACTGTTTGAATACCAACATTAGAACTTTGCCAAAATGAATCTATGACAAATTTTCCAAGCACTCTACCTGGAGGCCATGATCAGTTTTAAAAGTTTTAATAGAAACTCCCAAAACAGTGCCTGTTTCCCCCAATGAAGCTGAATCCCCTTAAAAATTAGGAAAATACAGATATAGAGGACATACTAGGGATCAGTACGTTAAAACAGTACATACAGAATGGAACTTTCTACATCCTGCTCTTCGCTCTATTATTACTACTCTCAGAAATGACATTTTATGCAATTCCATGTAGAATCCTTGAAAAATACTTGATTCTTCCTGTTCCTTATTTCCATCAAGTCAATAATATAACCCAAGCCCTATCTCTTTATGTTCTTTAGGATTGTTGCTATAATTTCTCAGAAGATACCTTAAAGTCAACCTGAGCAAAAATAGTTTTTACGTTTTTAAGTGTATTATTCCCTTATCATCATGTAACTGATGATAAGTAGTACTGTTTTTTTCTCTTTGGTCATCTTTTCTTACCCAGAATATCGAAGATGTTAAAAGCTGCCTTACAGCTGGGCGTGGTGGTGCACGCCTTTAATCCCAACACTCAGGAGGCAGAGGCAGGTGGATCTGTGAGTTCAAGGCCAGCCTGGTCTACAGAGCGAGCTCCAGGACAGCTGGTACTAAAAGGGAGACCCTGTCTCAAAAATACAAAAAAAAAGCTGCCTTACTAGTTGATGAGCTGGTCCATATCTAATCCTTTAAGACTAACCAAAGAGCAAAGAGAAATGTTTATGTGTATTATAATTTACTTTGTCAGCCCTATGGTCTATGTAATTGAGTTAGAAGAGAAGCTTTGGTGTAGAATGATCATAGCTTTCTAGAGACTTTCTTACCTCATGAATATTGAAGTCACTGCATTTCATCTGGGTCATGCTCCACTCTCTCAAAATGCAGAGAATGCTCTTATGTAAAGCTATATATACTGTTTTTACTGTGGGTAGTTACACTGAGATTCCTGGTTTGAGAGCTCTAGTACATACCTCATGAATTTTCAAAAGGCAACAATACTGAGACTGGCCACCAAATCGCCACTATCTGCTAGTTCCTCTAGTCTGTTATTAAACAGTAATGTTGAGGCAAAGCATACTATGTCTGTCTCTCTCTTGATCTCATGTATCTTCCTAGTTCATTCATGATATTCACTCAAGTATTGTCTGGCCCATCCCTGAATCCAGCTTCTTGTCTGAATGCTTGGCTTAAGGCCCTTCTCTTGATCCCAGTATTCACAATGAATTTTTCTTCAGTTTACATTATTTATTTATATTTTTACATTATTATTATTATTATTATTATTATTATTATTATTTTGGCCCTTTTGAGACAGGGTCTCCCTGTAGCCTCAGCTGGCCTGGAATTCACTATGTAGACCAGGCTGGCCTTTAACTCACAGAAATCAACCTGCCTCTGATTCCCAAGTGCTGGGAATAAAGACCATGCTGGGCGACCATAACCTTTAAACACTGCAGTAATCTATGTAGGCCATGTTGTAGATCTACACATAGAGGTTCTCAAAGTATGCTTTGTTTTATTCCAACCCAAAAGGACTGCTGAGGAGATGAGAACACATGGGTAAGCTGGAGTACTATGTGCTGTTTACCAAATACATGGTAAGATCCAATATATTTCAGAGGAAGAGAGGTCTTTGAAATCTTTGGTCATTCTGTTTGTATGTTGCATGTACATGTTCATGTGTATATACAGGTCCACAGGGACATGTGTATAAATGGGTGTAGAGGCCAAAGGTTGATGGCAGATATCTTAGTCAATTGTTCTCTTCCTTACTCTTGACACAAAGTCTTTCAGTGAACCTGGAGATCATCAATTCAGCTAGGCTAGATAGTGAGTTATAGGTGCTGCAGTTACAGAAATGTACTGCTGTGGCTGGCATCATTTTACTGAACTTATTTAATTATTCTGTATATATGTATGTGTGTATGTGTATATGTATGTATGTATGTGTATTGTATGTGTCTGTGTCCATGTCACTGCACTTGTGTGGAGGTTAAAGAACAACCCTTCAGAATTGGTTCTGTCCTACCATGTGGGTTCTGGGGATCTGAACTCAGGTCATGACATTTGGAAGAAAGCACCTCTACCCACTGACCCATCTATTTAGCCCCATCTCACCAAATCCTCTTTCATCATTCTTGTCTGGATTTATTCTCTTCTTCTCTTACACTATATGCCAAAAGAAGAACAGCAACCTTCAGAAGTTACTGTGAAGCAAGAAAATCAGAATATAGCCAAGGAAAATGTGACATGGAACAAGTAGCTTGCATGCCCACTTGTACTTGGAGTTTGTAAGCATGGTAGTAGCTCTTATCTGGAACTAAAATTCTGAATATAAACTTCTTGGGAATATAGTTAAAAATTTCATAATACTTTGTTACCTTAAATACTGTCACTGTAAGTGACCATAACAACATTTAAGCAGAATTCTTAGATGTGAAGTAGTGATTGGTTTTACCTGGAATGAGCCAAGAATATCCTTTAAAGGTTCTTCATAAAACTCATCCCTTCCAAAGAACAGCAGCAATTCAAAGAAACTCCTGAAAGAAACAATAATTTTCATTGTGTTTGTGCTCCACTTTAAAAGATTATAAAGTTATAACATCTAACTAGTATTAAATATTTCACTTAAAAGTTTTTTGGGTTTTTTTTTTTTTTTTTTTTTTTTTTNTTGGTCTTTTCGAGACAGGGTCTCCCTGTAGCTCAGCTGTCCTGGAACTCACTCTGTAAACCAGGCTGGCCTTGAACTCACAAAGATCCGCCTGCCTCTGCCTCCCAAGTGCCATGCTAGGATTAAAGGCATGTGTCATCATGCCTGGCTAAGTTTTGTTTTGTTTTGTTTTGTTTTTTTAAGGAAAAAACAACTTTCAAATTAAAGGATTGGGAATGTAGCTCAGCTAGCGAAGTACTTTCTTAGTAAATGTAGCATATAATGAGGTATAATGGTGCCACTCTCTAATCTTAACACTTGAAGGGCAGAAGCAAATGAATCAGAACAAGTTCAAGGTCTTCCTCAGACACAAGTTTAAACCAGCCTGGACTAAATAAATTTTTGTCTATTAAAAAAAAAAAAAGAAAGAAAAGAAATCCCCAAAACACCAAAGTAATGATGCAAAACAGGATAAAACATATAACAGAAATGTTAATTTTGCCTCAGGATTAATTAGGACAGAACTGTCAACTTCTGAAATAGCTCTACAGATACTTCTGTCATTTTGTACTATATGTGAAGCATCGTTCTTAATACTAGTGATTATAAAGTAATATATCTACAGCAACACAACATATATAGTACAAAGTACCTCTATGTTTGGAATCAAGGCTGAAGTGAAATTTTGACACTACCAAAAACACCTTGAATTCATTACATGTGTGGGCTTGAATTTCTGGTCACTGCTTGTTACAGAAACTTAAATGTTTCCCAAGTTTTTCACAACCCATATTCAGTTATCACCCTCATATGTGGTCACAACTAACAGTAAGAAGTTATGCCCTAGCTGGGCCTAGCACTTGGGAGATAAGAGGCAGGCGGATCTCTGTGAGTTCAAGGCCAGCCTGGTCTACAAAGCAAGTTCCAGGACAGCTGGAGCTCTATGGAGACCCTGTCTCAAAAAGACCAAATAAAAAAAAGAAGTTATGCTCTAGATGGCAACCTCTTCCAATATAAGACAGTTCCATCTACACTGAAAATCTCTTTAGCACACCTACTACTGCTCTAAACAATGCAGTTTGCATGTTAAAAAAATCTTCCAAAGACCATTCAAAAAAAAAAAAGCTTAATCACTGCCAGGCGTGGTGGCGCACGCCTTTAATCCTAGCACTTGGAAGGCAGAGGCAGGCGGATCTTTGTGAGTTCAAGGCCAGCCTGGTCTACAGAGCGAGTTCCAGGACAGCTGGGGCTACAGGGAGACCCTGTCTCAAAAAGACCAAAAAAAAAAAAAAAAAGCTTGATCACCAGGATGTGGCACTGACACTGTTGGGAGATAGGACCCTTCAGAGGTAGATCCTAGTAAAATAAAATAAAAGTCCCCATCACTGTTGGTATACCCATAAGAGGGTTATGTGACTCTGATATAGTCTGCTATAGTCTTTCACTTCCTTGCTGCCATGAGGTAACCAGCATTCTCTTCCATATATACGTCTGCCACCATGTACAGTAAACCGAAAGTGAAACCTCCAAACTGTGAGCCAGAATAAACGTACCCTTGGAGCAGTAGAGATGCTCAGCGCACAGAGTGCTTACTACCCAAGAATGAGGACCTGAGTTCCCTTCCCCAGCATTCATGTAAAAGCCATACATCTGTAACCCCAGCCGT
>VZQC01002425.1:491782-518413 GCA_009823505.1 Rhizomys pruinosus | reverse complement strand
GGGGGGGGGGGGGCACGGGCAAAGATGGCTCAGGCTCAGTGGTTAAGAGAACTTGCAGTTCAGTTCCCAGCACCTACATGGCAGCTAACAACAGTAACTCCAGTTCCAGGGCAATCCAAAGGTCTACTCTGGCTTCTATGGGCATTGTATATATGAGTGCACTTACATACATGCAAGTAAAACATCCATACACATAAAATAAAAATAAATAAATCAAAAGAAGTTTTAAAAAGGGATCCAAACTCAACCTTTCATAATGGTACTGGTTCCGCCCATTACAGGACAGAACCCTTGTTACATAATTAGTTAATCATAGTAACAACCACTTAATACTGGATTTTTTTGTTTGTTTGTTTTAATTTTTATTTTTTTTGTATGTGTATGAGTGTACTGGCTGCATGTAAGTTTGTGCACCCGTGTCATGCAATGCCTCGGAGGTCAGAAAAGGGTCTCGGATTCCCCTGGAACTGGAGTTCTCCTGGAATTGCAGTTACAGACGGTTCTCAGCCATCATGTGGGTGCTGGGGATCGAACCCGGGTCCTCTGCAAGAGCAGTCAGTGCTCTTAACCACTACGTTATCTCTCCAGCCTAACTTAATATTGTTATAAGGTCAATTACATTAACATGAGTTTTGGAGGAGACATTCAAAATACAGCAAATGATGTAAAAATATAAACCCAACTTTACTCACAATACAAAAAAACACCAATTAGGGGCCAGAGAGATGGCTCAATGGTTAAAAGCATTGCTGCTATTGCAGAAGATCTGGTTTCAATTCCCAGCACCCACATAGAAGCTAACAATCATCCCTAACTCCAGCTCCAGAGGAATTTCAATGCCATCTTCTGGCATCTGCAGGCACTGTATGACACTGAGTGCATTTACATTTATGTAAATGAAATAAGAAATATTTATGTAAATAAAATAAGAATTATTAAAAAAAAAAAAAAGAAAGAAAAGCAGCCAGGTGTGGTGGCGCACGCCTTTAATCCTAGCACTCGGGAGGCAGAGGCAGGCGGATCTTTGTGAGTTCAAGGCCAACCTGGTCTACAGAGTGAGTTCCAGGACAGTAGGGCTACAGGGAGACCCTGTCTCGAAAAAAGACCAAAAAAATAAATAAATAAATAAATAATAATAATAATGATAATAAAATAAAAGAAAGTAAGAAAAACATAAATTAAAAGCTATATTAAGAGAATGCCCTTTTCTCATCTAACAGATTACAGGAAAAAAAAATTAGGAAACTATATAAAACTGGGCAAGCACACTTTTGAATACAAATCCAAAATAGTATAAGCAGAGTGGAAGAAACACTGGAAATCATTACCAAAGTTGCTGATCATATGCTCTAACACTGAGCCATATCCTCAAGACTATCTCGTGTTTCTAAAAATTATTTTCATTTATTTTATGTATATGACTATTTTGCCTACTTCAAATGAATAAAAGTCAATTGAAGACAAACTGAATAAACTGATATAGCTAAATACTAGAATACTATTATGTATCACACGCATGCAATGCCCACAGACGCCAGAAGATGGCGCCAGGTGCCCTGAAAATGGAATTAAGAGGCAGTTGCTAGCTGCCATGTAGGTGTTGGCAGCTGACCAGGGTCTTCCAGTCCCCTAACAGCTGAGCCATCTCTCCACACCCCCATCAACATGTACATAGACATAGTTTTAAAAAACTTCATCTCTTCCAGATGTGGCGCACGCCTTTAATCCCAGCACTGGGGAGGCAGAGGCAGGGGGATCTTTATGAGTTCAAGGCCAGCCTGGTCTACAGAGTGAGCTCCAGGCCAGCTGGGACTAAAGGGAGACTCTGTCTCAAAAAAGAAAAAGAAAAAAAAATTAAAAATTTCATCTCCCCCTTATTAATCTCTCACCAAATTTCCAATATACATGTACATAAACATATACATATACATATACATATACATATACATATACATATACATATACATATACATATATTAAGGCCTATAGAGTCAGGTTTGTGTTCCCAAATGCCCTTCGGTGTGGGTTCATCCACTGGAGCCTGGTCAACCTACTGAGTTTCAACCTTAAAAGTGACGGAAGCTCCCGTTCCCAGCAGCCACTGGTTGTCAGTAGTTCTCAGGTAAGACTGGCACTGCTTACCCACTTCCTCATGTCTATGCTGGGATTTCGTCTAGCCTGAGTTTACATGGGACTCGTCCAGCTATCTTGCAAACTGTTTCCTTGGGTCATCTACCTCCTTTGGCTCTTAACAATCTTTTTTCCACCAGCTCTTCCACAATGATCCCTGAACCTTGGGAGGTAGAAGTATGATACAGGTGCCCTATTCAGGAAAAAACAGTCTGCATCTTCTTATTCTACAAACATTGGCCAGTTGTGGCTCTCTGAAAGATAATCACCATCAGCTGTTTAAGGGTGTTTCTCTGGTGACAGCTGAGAGAGATACTGTGAAGGGAAGTCGAAGAAAGCTCCCAGAACTGGAAGTATACAAGGGTCCTAATAGAGCAGGGATCTTTTGTTTCATATTGAATGAACTTCAAACTAATAAAATTCAACTGAAGACTAACTTAATATACCGATTCAGCTAAACACTAGAATACTATTAATTATGAAACTGAATTTGGAAGAGTCTATCACTATTATCATAATCTCCAAAATATATTCAATTTAAAAAAAAAAGTTTGGGGGTGAACTGGAGAGATGGCTCAGTGGTTAAGAGTACTGATTGCTGCCGGGAGTGGTGGTGCACGCCTTTAATCCTAGCACTTGGGAGGCAAACGCAGGCGGAGTTTTGTGAGTTCAAGGCCAGCCTGGTCTACAGAGCTAGTTCCAGGACAGCTGGGGCTATAGGGAGACCCTGTCTCAAAAAGAACAAAAAAAAAAAAAAAAAGAGTACTGATTGCTCTTGCAGTGCACCCTCACTTCTCTTGCAGTTCCCAGCTCTCACATGGCAGCTAACACCCATCTGTAGCTCCACTTCCAGAGGATCTGGTATCTTCTTATGACCTCTGTGGGAACTGCAAATGCACGATACACATATTCATGCAGGCAAAAGACTCACACACATAAAAAAAATAAAATTTTGAAGCAGGGTATAATATGTATCTGTTTATATAAAAATAGGGCATGGGGGTATGGTTACAGATTGTAAGTTGACCTTGTCTTTCTATCTAACCAAGAAACCTTTGTAAAACAGGTACAGATCATCTATATATAACATACTTTTTGATATGTTCAAATTAAAGCCTTCCATCTTGACACTTTCTGTATTTTCCATCTATCTGAATCCAGACTCGTTTACATTCAATCCCCTTTTCTACCATTATATGAAGTAACTCCCATTTTTATTTTAGTAGTTATCTTACAGTGTACAAATACATATTTAAAAATCCTAGACTAGGGTCTGGAGAGATGGCCTAGCGGTTAAGAGCGCCGACCGCTCTTGCAGAGGACCCGGGTTCGATCCCCAGCACCCACATGGTGGCCGAGAACCGTCTGAAACTCCAATTCCAGGAGAACTCCAGTTCCAGGGGAATCCGAGACCCTCTTCTGACCTCCGCGGCATTGCACGACACGGGTGCACACACCTGCACGCAGACAGTACATTCATACACATACCAAAATAAAAAAAAAAAAAAAATTAAAAAAAAAATGGCAAAAAAAAAAATCCTAGACTAGTAGGGCATGGTGGTATAAACCTTTAATCCAAATACTGGGGAGGCAGAGATAGGCAGATCTCTGTGAGATTGGTCAGCATGGTCTACACAGCAAGTTCTGTGCTAAATAGACCCTGTCTTAAAAAAAAATTAACAAAACAAAAAATCTTAAACTATCCTCAGATTATATTATATGCCATTTTATGTAAAATAATACATGTACTATTTCTGTCACTTAGGTATGCCATAAATCAACTAGTACCTCATTACAATTTTTTCCTTTTATTCAACATGTAGAATATAAAGGGACTGGAGAGAATGGCCTAGCGGTTAAGAGCGCGACTGCTCTTGCAGAGGACCCAGGTTTCGATCCCCAGCACCCACTGGGTGGCTAAAAAGCTGTCTTTACTCCAGCTCCAAGGAATCGGATGCCCTCTTCTGAACCTCCGTGGCATTAAACACAGAACACAGGTGCACAGATGTACATGCAGACATTAATTCAACACATAATAAAAAAAATAAAATTTTTTTTAAAAAGGAATATTAAAACACAATCACATCTTCATTTTACATATCATCTATGCCTGCTTGCAGGCTATAAAAACAGATATCAAGGTCTTTACATTTAAAATATGTGGCACTTTAAGGAAAAAAAAGTTTTGTCATCTCCTGCTTTAGAATATATATTATGGTTTACAATACTTAAAAATAATGAATATGCTGGGTGTGGTGGCAAAACACCTTTAATCCTAGCACTTGGGAGGCAGAGGAAGACGGATCTTGTGAGTTTCAAGGCCAGCCCTGGTCTAAAGAGTGGAGTACCAGGACAGTGGGGCTACAGGGAGACCCTGTCTCCGAAAGACCAAAAAAAAAAAAAAAAAAAGAATATATTTTCTTCAGTTTTTTAACCACTTCCCTGCTTTTTTTTGTGCAGGATTAAAGGCGTGCGCCACCAAAAGCCCGGCTCACTTCCTGCTTTATTAATTTGCTTAGGTGTATCTAAACATTTGCCCAGCATTTGTGCCACTTAAAGAGTTTTTATCTTTATTTTAACTGAACTTTTGTGCATTTCATACAAAGGGTCTATAATTCCCCACCCCCATAGCCTCCCAGTAGCATTTCATGCATTGTCATTTATGTAAAGCCCTATCAAGTCAAGTTTGTGTCCCAAGATGTCCCTCGGTATTAATTCACGCACTAGATCCTGGGGCAGCCTATCCTGCATCATTTCCTTAAAGACCAACTCTTACCCAGTGATGATCATTTGTTAATAGTACCTCCATAACATTGGGACTTCTTACCCATTTTTCCAATTCTATGCTAGCTTTTTGTCTGGTTTGAGTCTGAATGGGTCTTATGCATGCTGACACCACTGCTTTAAGTTCATATAACAAGTTCCCAGCTGCCTTGAAAACTCTCTTTCCTTATGGTCATCATCCATCCCTAGCTCTTGCAATCTTTCTACTCCCTCTTCTACTGAAAGGTCCTCTACTACTGAGCTATACCACAGTCCTCAACATTGTTCTTTACTACTACATTAGAATTTTTTTTTGGTCTTTTCAAGACAGGGTCTCCCTGTAGCCCCAGCTGTCCTGGAACTCGCTCTGTAGACCAGGCTGGCCTTGAACTCACAAAGATCAGCCTGCCTCTGCCTCCCAAGTGCTAGGATTAAAGGCGTGAGCCACCACGCCAGGCTTAGAATATTTTGTCAGTATTTGTTGTACCTAAAGTCAATATTGAACAAATTTAAATTTGTTCCTTTGTTCATACTTAGAAATTCAGTATTTCATTTGGTGCTATTTATGACTGGCAGACAGTTCCCTATAATTTTGGCATTTATTGCATGTTTTGTGAATTTTGTCAAGTAGTTGAGATTGTAATCACTGTGGAAGAAGAGATTAGAGAGAAGTACACAGTCCATTGGTAAAATTCCTGAAAGTTAGTGATCAAGTGATGAAATCACTGTTACCATCACTGATGGTCATGAGAAGAGCAATAAGAGTCATGGTCAGCTTGACTTCTAATTATTTTAACTCAAATGCTCTATAATAAAGGCATAGCCAAGAATACTTTTAGGCAGATACAACCAGATCTCTGAGTTCAAGGCCAGCCTGGTCTACAAAGCCAGCTGGAGCAAGGGACAACCCTGTCTCAAAAAAGAAGGAGGGGAGGGAGGGGAGGGGAGAGAGGGGGGAGGGGAGGGAGAAAAAGAAAAAAGGGGAGGGGGGGAGGGGGAGGGAGGAGGGGAGGGGAGGGAGGGGGAGGGGAGGGGGAGGGAGAGGGGGAGGGGAGGGAGGGAAAAGACCTTTTCCTTTCTTCCTTTAGTTTTCAGGCTGTTTCCTAAATTGTCTGAAGCCTCTATCCTGTTATTTTATAAGTAAATCATATAAAAGTAGTTAAATACAGTAGAAAACAAAGTTTAAAATACCATTCAATAAACTAATATAATCAAGAAGGATTAGTGATCTACCATACATATCTGGTATAGCCCCCCAAAATGTCTAGCTCTTCTAAATAAGAAGCTAATCATACCCACTCCATGAATGAGAAGAGCTGATAGATGACGTTACATATTAGGATACTCTTTACCACTGTACATCAGAATGCTACTAGTTTAACTAATTCACTCCACCAGTGTTCTTTGTAAATCTAATGGCTGCCAGGCAAATTCTGCCCTATCTAATCATCTCTCCCTGTTTTGCTGAAATCTATTAATATTCTTGCCTTTGTTTCAAAAAAGGCTGGAATGACAATGTTAAAATCTGCTTTTATTTTATATAAAATTGGCAAGCAGTATGTTCTATGCCCAAAGATTCACAGTTTTGTTTACCATTGTTTTTTTACTTTAAAACTTAAAAACTAGCACTAACCAATCTGAGAATAGAAAAAGACCAGTCAGAACTTAAATGAAATTTCTAAGTCTCCAAACTTCTCAATCCTCAGTTTTCTTATAACTACTCAAAAAACAAAGAAAAAAGAAAACAAATGCCCACTCAATAGATGGAGCAAAGAATGAACAGAGACTTCACAAGTGAGGAATTAAGATGGCTGAGAAAACACCTTAAGAAGTGTCAACATCACTAATAATTTAAGGGAAATGTAAATCAAAACACTTTAAGATATCATCTTACTCCAATAAGACTGCTAGGATCCAAAGAAAACAAATGATACCGTGAAAGCTGGAGAGGTTTGTGGGGAAAAGGGGAACACTCCATCCATTGCTGGTAGGGATGAAAACTCATACAGCCCACTTGGGAAAGCATTGTGGAGAACTGTTGGAAGATTTGGAATGAATTTGCTACCCAACCCAGCCATATCACTCCGGGGCATGTACCCTCAAAGACTCACCCCACCACACAGAGATACATGCACGCCATGTTTATTTCAGCTCTCTCCACAAAAGCAAAAAGCTGGAACCACCCAATTGTCCCTCAGTTGAGGAGTGGATAGAGAAATGTGGTAAATCTACCACAAATGGAGTCTATGGGCAGTAAGAAGAATCACACGGCTTTGCAGGAAAAAGCCTGGAGCTAGAGGACATCAATCATGCTGAGTGAAGTAAAAGTCCAGAAAACAACGAAATGGTATCCCTCATCTGTGGATGCTAAATGCCAATTACCTAGTTGTAAAGTATTTCTTTGTGTATTTGGGCCTGAGCTTTTGTAAAGCAATTGGGTGTAATGCATATGGAAACAACAACAACAGAAAGGACTGCATCAAGAACTGAATGAAACAGTAAACTTCTTTTTTTGTTTTTTTTTTTTTTTCTTTTTTTTTTTTTTTTTTTTGGTGTTTTCGAGACAGGTCTCCCTGTAGTCCAGCTGTCCCGGAACTCACTCCGTAAGCCAGGCTGGCCTCCTCACAAAGATCCCGCCGCCTCTGCCTCCCGAGTGCTAGGATAAGCAGTGCGACACGGCCGCCTAACTGTACTCTTTCTGCTCAAACAGTCAACTTCCTCATTTAGAATATTGAGAAAGACTGGAAAGAGTGAAAAACATGTTTTGGCAGAATGCATTAGCTCTTGCGGGGTGGAGGAATGGGCAGGAACACAATGCATGAGATCTGGCGGGGAGGGGGAATGAGTGGAGAACAGCAGGTCTAGGATTTGTTGAAAAGAAATAAAAAAAAATTTATGTTGAAAAAATAAAATATATAGAATTTTGTGAAAAAAAAGAAAATGTGTATTTGGCAGGAAAGTGCATGGGGCTCTGGTGGGGTGGGGTGGGAGTAAGGGAGGGAAATGGGTCTAGATTGATTTTAGTAATTGTAACTCTTATATAAAATGCACAGAGCTGGGCTGGAGAAGAAGGCCCTAGGCGGTTAGAGCGCTGACAGCTCTTGCAGAGGACCCGGGTTCAATTCCCAGCACCCACATGGTGGCTGAGAACCATCTTTGACTCCAGTTGCAGGGGAATCCAACACCCTCTTCTGACCTCCGCAGCACTGCAGGACATGGGTGCACAGACCCACATGCAGACAGTACATTCTTACACATAAAAGAAATAAATAAAGTTTAAAAAATAAAACTTAAAAAAAAATGCAGAGCTTCAATAAAACATTGATGAAACATAAAAAGAAATCCTAATGGCACTTTAGAAAGAATATTATTTATGCTTAAAATTAATTATCTTTTGCTGGGCATGGTGGTGCACGCCTATAATCCTAGCACTCCAGAGGCAGAGGCAGGCAGATTTCTGTGAGTTGGTCAGTTGATTCTACATAGTAGTCAGGCACCTGGGGCTACAGAGAGAACTCTGTCTCAAAAAGACGATAATAATCTTCCAATATTTATTTTCCTCAAAAATCAGTAGAGAATATTGGAACTGTTTCAAAATAACATAAAAATACTGTTCTGTATAGTAGACATCATTTTGCCCTACCTAGCCAGGTGTTTTTCTGGTACTACCCAAACAGACTTTTCTTTTTTTTTTTTTTTTTTTGTCTTTTTGAGACAGGGTTTCCCTGTAGCCCCAGCTGTCCAGAAAATTCGCTCTGTAGACGCAGGCTGGCCTTGAACTCACAAAGATCCGGCCTGCCTCTGCCTCCCAAGGGCTAGGTATTAAAAGCGTGCCGCCACGCCGCCAGTTGTTTTTTTTTTTTTTTTTTTTTTTTTGGTCTATTCAAGCAGGGTCTCCCAATAGCCCAAGCTGTCCTGGAATTTGCTCTGATAGACCAGGCTGGCCTTGAACTCACAAAAGATCTGCCTGCTTCTACCTCCCGAGTGCTGGGATTAACTCCCGGCCCCAACAGACTCTTTTATCTGCTTCAACAATCTGTATGATTCTGACAAAGATACCTATGTAGTATCTTTGTTTCCCATAACCACAGGGTGGGACTGTCATTAGAATGAACCAAAACTCTTTACCACATTTTTTTCAACATAGTGATTATCTATGTGGTGTCCATACCCCAAACTGGACCAAGAGATTTTTCAAAGATATTTTGAGAACTAGAAGTGATAGGAGTTGGTTATTTAATGAACTGAGCTCAATCTACAACTATGAGAGGCTCTGGATAAATTAAAACAGAAGATTAAGTATGGATATGAATGATAACAGTGGCTAGATGAGATTTTATTAACAAAGCTCTTTATACTAGCCTCAGTTGTTGCTTTTCTATACTTTAGTTATCAAATAAATCAAACTCAAAAATACAACGTTTCTCTCATTTATTTTCTTAGCCATTTGCCTCCTCAGTGCTGGGATTAAAGGCATGGCGCCACCACACCCAGCAGAAACTTACATTTTAACCATCATTATTCTTATTCAACTTTTATTTTGGTTCTCATTATTTAACATTTCATGATACCATCTGAATGTTTATACATAATCTTCCTCAAATTTCTCAGAAAATGCTATTGATTTTATTTATGTTTCAATGTTTTGGTTTCTCATAATTAACACTATTCTTCCATAACATTTTTTGCGTTTGCTTCCAACTGTATTTTTTTTTTTTCTCATGGCTGAAAGGCAGAATCTTAAAAAATCTGATGCTGGCGCGGGCGTGGCAGCACACGCCTTTAAACCTAAGCACGTGGAGGCAGAGGCAGCAAATTGTTGTGAGTTCAAAGGCCAGCCGGTCTACAAAGTGAGTGTCCAGGACACTGGGGCTATAACAAGGAACCGTACTAAAAGACCAAAAAAAAAAAAAAAAAAAAAAAAAAAACACAACAAAAAAAATCTCATGCTTAGTAACTATTAGTATTTAAAAAATAAAGCCATAGCCGGGCATGGTGTGCGCACACATTTTAATCCTAGCACTTGGGAAGGTCAGAGGCAGGTAGATCTTTTGTGAGTTCAAGGCGGCCTGGTCTACAGAGGGAGTTCCAGGAGCAGGTGGGGCTACAGAAAGACCCTGTCTCGAAAAGACCAAAAAATAATAAAGCCTCAACAGGGTGAGAGATGGCTTCAGTGGATTGGACACCAGCTCCTTGCAGAGGACCTAGGTCTTCGATTCCGCAGCATCCACATGGCGGCCATAGAACCATCTTTAAGCCAGGCGTGCGGGTGCATGCCTTTAATCCTAGCACACGGGAAGCAGAGGCAAGGGATCTGCTGTGAGTTCAAGGCCAGCCTGGTCTACAGAGTGAATTCCAAGGCCAAGCTGGGGCTATAGGGAGATGCTGTCTTAAAAATAAAAGTAAAAAAATAAAGCCAAAGCAGAAAAAGATGCCCCTACAAGCATGAGAGTTTCTTTCTTTTTCTTGTTTTTCTCCCTTTCTCTGAGAACAGAGTCCTCCTTGTACCCCAGCTGGCCTAGAACTCACTAAATAGACCAGGCCTGACCTGACTCAACAGAGATCCTCCTGACTGCTGTGTCACATCCAAAGCATGAGCATGAGTTTCTTGATTAAAAGTAAATAGCTGCCGGGCGTGGTAGTGCACACGCCTTTAATCCTAGCACTTGGGAAGCAAGCAGGCAAGTGTGGATGTTGTGAGTTCCAGGCCAGCTGGTCTACAGAGTGGAGTTTCCAGGCAGCTGGAACTACAGGGGACCTGCCTCAAAAACATTACCAAAAAAAAAAAAAAAAAAGTAAAAAAAAAAAGTAAATAGCTTGGCTATTTTCAAGAGGAATCTTTCAGGGCCAGAATGTAAAGGTCACTGTACCATGCATCATTTAATTTCTTAGAGAGGAAAGAAACCCACCCTGGCGCTTGAAGCCTGGTGAATGGCTTAAATGAACAACAATCTGTAACTCCACCCATTAAATATCCTCTCAATTGAATTCAGCTCCTATGGACAATTTCATACTTTGCATGTCATATTCTCTACACCTACTGGTGAAGAACCAAGCTTCCTTCTGTTCAGCTTTAATCACAACATAGTTTCTAGAACCTACTTTAAAAATGAGTATAAGTATATATATAAAGCAGTAAGCATTTCACAAATACTTAACCTTTGAGACATAATCTATTTTCTGTGCATGTTACACTGGTGATAATGTCACACCCAGTGCTCTGGTATAAGTGCAATCTGGAGTAAGGTAGATACAAATGAATCAAGCTTTAGCTTGCTCTCCCCTATTTCCAATACCATTCATCTTTCTCCTTTCTGAACTTCAGAAAATTTTGGCTATCTTTTCATTCACTGGTGATCCTTCCCTATTTTCTTTTCACTATATTTCTCTTATACTGTAAAATCATCCTAGTGAGCAGGAAAGACACAGAATCCCAGTAAATGAATGATTTTAATTAAAATTTCTCTACAAACATTTATAAACATCAAGAGTGTCCTTACTTCTTTGGCATGCTTTAAGGTACCTCCACTAACTCCCATGGCTTTCACTGCCTCATTCACAGACTTACCTTTAGAGTTTTGCCAATGTAATATGCAGAATTAAAGAGCAATAAAACAATGCTTGCAGTGACCAGAATGTGTGTATGATTCCATTTCACTCTAATAAAAGTAAAATTTGTCCTTAAATGTTAAAAAATTAAAGCTAAACTACTTAAGTGAAAAAAATGAAAAATTCCTTTTTGAGGAAAGTCTTCAGGAAGGTTTTTTTTCCTCAGAAGAAATACCAAAACTAGCCGGGCTGGTGGGCATGCGTTTAATCCTAGCACTCGGGAGGCAGAGGCAGGCGGATCTTTTTGTTTTTTTTTTTTTCAGAGTGAGTTGCCAGGACAGCTGGAGCTACAGGGAGACCCTGTCTCGAAACAAACAACAACAAAAAAAAAAAAAAAAGAAAAGAAAAAAAAAACAGAAATACCAAAAACTGGGGAGGGAGAGATGCTCAGCAGTTAAAGAGCAACGACTTGCTCTGCAGAGGACCCAGGTTTGAGTTCCCGCAGCACCCATACAGTGGCTAAGAACGATCTTTTAAGCTGGGACGTGGTGGTGGGCAGGCTTTTTTAATCCTAGCACTCAGGAGGCAAAGGCGAGGCGGATCTCTTTGAGTTTTAGGCCAGCCTAGTCTACAGAGTGAGTTCCAGTCCAGCTGGGGCTAATGGGAGACCTGTCTCAAAAAGACCAAAATTTTTTTTTTTTTTTTAAAAAAAAAAAATGATTAAGAAGTAAGAAATACTTACACAAGCAAAGACTACTCAGAACATATTGTACATGGTTCACATTCATCTTGGGAATGATGCACTGGCCGATGTGAAACAACAAAGTGCAGTCTGAAGAACCTGAAGCTGCGGTAAAGGGACCTGCCATCTTCCAGCATAATCTTCAACCACCTGATAGAGAAGTAATTAAAAAGTATATTACTATAGAAAATGTTCCCAATTTAGAGTTCAGAAATGTACATAAAACTTAAAAGATAATGAACATACTAGTTCACCATAAATAAAGATGAATTGCAGGTAAGTAAAATGCATGTCCTGTACATGTTTATTTCAATGATATCATCTGAATTAAAAAAAATTATCTTTGAAAACATGGAAAAGAAACGCAGTATGTGAATGATTATATTCAACTGCCAAATCCTTACAAATTTCTGTAACAAATATATCTCCATATCCAGCTTTTGATAAAACACCAAAATTACCCTGGCATCACCACTTCTGAGCATTTTAGACGCAGAGAAGGTCAGCAAGTTTCTAGGCCAGCTAGAGGCTACAATTTTTAAAATTAAATTAGCTAGTCAGACTATTAAAACAAAGAAATTGGAATGAGGATCTGGAAGATGGCTCAGCAGTAAAGAACACTGGCTGCTGCTTTGCAGAAGACTGGGGTTCAAGTCCCATCACCCAAATGGTGGCTAACAATGAATCTATAACTCCAGCCTAGGGGAATCCAATGCCGTCTTTCCTGACCAACCAGAGGCACTGTATGTACATGGGTTGCACTTACATAATTTAGGCAATACACATAAACATAATTAAAATATTTTTTGAAATTGGAGAAGAGGAGGGTGTGGAGTTTGAATCCGCACACTCAAGGACGAGCAGAGGCACGGCGGATCTCTGTGAGTACAAGGCCACCTGGAGTTACACGAACAGTTACCCTGTCTCAAAAACATACCCCCCCAGAAAAAAAAAGACTGTAACATGTATTATTACTATGATCTTGTAAGTTTCTAAGCATTTGGTCAACAAATGTTTACTAAGATACACATAGTATGATACTCTTGAAATGTATGAAATCATTTTAATACCACTATTGTAAGAAAAAAATCCCGCAAAATACCTCAAGGTTAACAGAATACCTGAGCATCCATTGCTTTTACAATTTTCAATGGAGAATGAGGGGGAAAAAAGGGTCTGAGCAAAAGTTATGGGGCAAAAAAAAAAAAAAGAAAACAGTTAGGCGGCTTGGAGAAATGGCTCAGAGTTAAAAAGCACCTGTTGCCAAAGTATGCAGGAACTGAATTCAAAATCCCCAAAGCCTACATAAAAGCAGGCATGCCATGTGTATGTCTGTAACCCCAGTGTTTGAGGGAAGGGAATTGGATTACTGCTGGGGCTTTCAGGCACTCAGCATAGCTGACCATTCTCCATGAGAAGCCCTGGTTTCAGGTATAAGCAAATATAGAACTGACACCAGAGGTTCCTCCTCCAGCTCCATCGGGCACAGAGTATGTGCATCATTCACACCAACACATACCAGCAACCAGCCAAAACTCACATACTTATATAAACTCACACACTTACTTAATATACAAGCTCGTACCTTCTATAATGTCTATCAAATTTGAAGCTTATCCTATTAGAATAATTTAGCAAAAATCAAGTCATACTTAAAATCATACAAGAAAAAAAATTTTCAAAGTAGGTTCTAGTCAGTTGAAAGTAATTTGGAAATCTGCAATAACACCTTAAAGCCCCCATATTCCTGGTAATTAATAAAGGCATGTTGTTTGTAATAAGCGTGTGTGTGTGGTGGTGATGGTGGTATTTTTGAGAAAGGGTCTGCCCTGAATAGCCCCCAGCCTGTCCTGCGGAAACTCAATATGTAGACTGAAGGCGTGGCCTTGGAAACTGCACAGAGATATAATAATCTTGACTGCCGCTACTGCTGTCCTGGAGTGGCTTGGGTTAGAAGGCAATGTGCTACCACATTACGCCCAGCTTCAAACTCAAACTGCTCTAAGTTGATAAAAGGTTTAATTTTGAGCTTACAAGTTTCTGGTTCCAGGGAATTAGTCTGTTGTGGTGGGAGGCGTGGTGGAAGGGGCTGGAGCAGAAAACTGAGTTTCACATGTTGCAAGTGGGCGCAGGAAGCAGAGAGGGAGCCAACTGAGACCTGGGCAAGGCTTTTTGAACTCTCTAAGGCTACCCCCAGTGACGTACTTTCCGCTAGCATGGTGACACCTTATAAGAGCTCCCAAACCAGCACCAACTGGAGACAAAAATGTCTGAATACTTGAAGCAATATGGGGGACATTCTCATTTTCAAACAAGCTAGCAGGGACTTAGCTTAGTTGGAAAGCATCTACCAACGCTGTAATGAAAGTCCTAAAATTCAATTAGCCCTAGGGTAGCTAAATAAATAACAAACTTAATTATGACAGAACTCGGTTTATTAGAATACTTTATTCATTATTAAACAAAAAATAACCATCCCATGCTGTTTTAAGATTTGAAGAGTGAGAACTATATAAACAAAACATGCTATAATCTGTTCAGTAATATAAATGACAGCTGTCACATACCTGTTATACCCTCATGTCTGAATTAAATGCCTGTTGTTTCAACTATTTTCCGAATGGTCTACAAAATTGCCATTTTTCTCAAGAATCTATCTTGTTCACAGTCCTATCTGTCATCCATGGTCCTTTAAACATGACCTAGAATGGAGGATAAGACTCTAAGCTGACTCAATTCACAATCAATGAATGTCACATCCCCATTTCTAACTATGATTATACTAATGTAGCTTAAAGGGCAGACTGGATTTTAGTTTTCCTCTGCACATTGCTACGCTTTTTGTACAGAGATCAGTATTAAAAGCAGTTTTCCCTAATCTTATGTTATTTTTTTCTAAACCCAAGAGCACTTGCATTAATATTAATGGATTTTTAAATAGAAGATAAACGAATTTGCAAATTCAGGAGAAAATAAAATAAATAAACAAAAATTTGGAATAGAGCATTCTTAGATTTACCACTATCATATTAAATGTAAATACAGTTCTTTTTTTTAATTTAAATTATTTATTATATTTTATTATGTGTATGAGGGTACTGTTCTGCATGTAGGTTGGTGGCACCCATGTCATGGCAATGCCTCAGAGGTCCAGAAGAGGGCATCGGATTCCCCTGGAACTGGAGTTAAAGATTAAGTTTTCTTCGGGCCTTACATGTGGGTGCTGGGGGTCGAACGCAGGTCCTCTGCAAGAGCAGCCGTAACCGCTGAGCCCTGTAAATACAGTTCTTAAAATAATTCAACCTACACAATAGTTTCCACATAACAATGTTCATCTAAAATCTACCACACATACAAAATAATGGGGCTTCAGTGAGCCATCCAGTTAGTACAGTGATTTTAAAATGGGTCGTAGATTTTGTTAAAAAATAAAAATAATTTATGTGAATAAAAAAATTTTAAATAGGTCCTTTGGGCGGGCCGATGAAAGAGGGTCGGCGGGGTTTTGGGTCAGTGCCTCTGGCAAGCCTTTGTGCAGNCTACATCGCTAGTTCCAGGACAGCTGGGGCTACAGGGAGACCCTATTTCGAAAAGACCAAAAAAAAAAATTAGACTTAGGCCAAGATGCACCAGTCAAAGCAAGCAGGCAAATGTTGACTTTTTGCAAAGAACTACTTCAGTCACAGTTGGGGATTTCAGCTGTGACTTTCACTCTCGTGTGCCTGTGTTTTGTGGTGGCATGGGGGTGCAGCAGGTGTTACACACAGTATTTTAAAGGTACCAGAGCCACTAATGCTTGTGGTTTGCTGGGGACAATTAGAGAGTCTGATGAAGCTTTCTCTCATTGGGGCCATGGGTGTGATGGATCAGTGGGTCAGTTTGGAGATTGGAGAATGTCTGGAAGATTAAAGGCAACAGAGTTGTGAATGAACTTGGGTCTAGTAACTAAAGCTTCATCAAAAATGACAAGGAAATTCAATCTTAAGTGTCATAAACCTAGAATGATTCTACCTGGGTTTCATTGATTGAATCTTGGCCTGAGCCCTGGTCTAGAACACAGGGATGATCAGGTAAAACCCTGTTGCTATTAAGCTTTGGGGTTCCTGTGGCAGAATGGAGTACCTTGTTTTTCCATCCTACATTTCACACCATGGTGGTATTGGGCATTTTGTCTCAGTGGCTGGGTCTTCATGTCCATCTTCCAAGAGATGCTCAGTGCAAGGCAACTGGGGCTATTATGGCTTTTAGGAATCTCTAGTTTCTTCAACTTATGATAAAAGGAGTTAGCCTGGAACCATCCAACAGGTTAAACGTTGATCGTGGAAAATGCACACAGCATGGGTGACTGCAGAAGAAATCCAGTTCCATATTAGAATATCATGTAAGTCTCAAAGCACTCAAGGTTTAAGATCTTATTTGATCCTAATTAATAATACCTTATGCTACCATAGTAGCTGTGATGTATAAAACACATTGGTGTGTTTTATGTAACCGTAAGGGAAAATTTAGGAAGAAAGGGAATTAGTTTCCTTTTTGTGGTGGTAGGTTATGCTGGTTTCAGTAGTTCATGTGATTTACTCAGTCATTTGACAATCAGCAGCAAAGTCAAACTTGGATATGAAACTCTTATATCCAATTCCAAAGTAATTCTCAGCAGTTTGACAGTTCAATGGTATGGGGACCACTGCTCATGTTTTATGAATGAGGATGCTAAGCATGGATTAATTAAGTAGTTCCCATAAAAGTAGTTTCTGAAAGAATCTAAGAAATAATATATTTCCTGATTCTTTTTTATCCATTATTTTTATTTCTTATGTGTATGAGTGTATTGCCTGCACGTATGTAAGTGCACCCATGTCATACAATGCCTGCAGAGGTCAGAAGAGGGTGTTGGATTCCCTGGAATTGGAGATAGGGACAGTTGTTTACTGCCATGTGGGTGCTGAGAACTGAACCAGGTCCTCTGCAAGAGGAGTCACTGCTCTTACCTGCTGAGCCATCTCTCCAGCCCCCCATGATTCCCAATGCTTTAAAATTTTTTTTGGTCTATTCAAGACAGGGTCTCCCAATAGCCCCAGCTGTCCTGGAATTTGCTCTGTAGACCAGGCTGGCCTTGAACTCACAAAGATCTGCCTGCCTCTACCTCCCGAGTGCTGGGATTAACGCCCGGCCCCAACAGACTTCTTTATCTCTTCAACATCTGTATGATTCTGACAAAGATACCTATGTAGTATCTTTGTTTCCCATAACCACAGGGTGGGACTGTCATTAGAATGAACCAAAACTCTTTACCACATTTTTTTCAACATAGTGATTATCTATGTGGTGTCCATACCCCAAACTGGACCAAGAGATTTTTCAAAGATATTTTGAGAACTAGAAGTGATAGGAGTTGGTTATTTAATGAACTGAGCTCAATCTACAACTATGAGAGGCTCTGGATAAATTAAAACAGAAGATTAAGTATGGATATGAAGATAACAGTGCTAGATGAGATTTTATTACAAAGCTCTTTATACTAGCCTCAGTTGTTGCTTTTCTATACTTTAGTTATCAAATAAATCAAACTCAAAAATACACGTTTCTCTCATTTATTTTCTTAGCCTTTGCCTCCTCAGTGCTGGGATTAAAGGCATGCGCCACCACACCCAGCAGAACTTACATTTTAACCATCATATTCTTATTCAACTTTATTTTGGTATCTCATTATTTAACATTTCATGATACCATCTGAATGTTATACATATCTTCTCAAATTTCTCTGAAAATGCTATTGATTTTATTTATGTTTCAATGTTTTGGTTTCTCATATTAACACTATTCTTCCATAACATTTTTTGGTTTGCTTCCACTGTATTTTTTTTTTTCTCATGCTGAAGGCAATCTTAAAAAATCTGATGCTGGCCGGGCGTGGCAGCACACGCCTTTAAACCTAGCACTTGGGAGGCAGAGGCATGCAAATCTTTGTGAGTTCAAGGCCAGCCTGGTCTACAAAGTGAGTTCCAGGACAGCTGGGGCTACAAGGAGACCGTCTCAAAAAGACCAAAAAAAAAAAAAAAAAAAAACAACAACAAAAAAAATCTCATGCTTAGTAACTATTAGTATTTAAAAAATAAAGCCATAGCCGGGCATGGTGGCGCACACATTTTAATCCTAGCACTTGGGAGGTAGAGGCAGGTAGATCTTTGTGAGTTCAAGGCCAGCCTGGTCTACAGAGGGAGTTCCAGGACAGGTGGGGCTACAGAAAGACCCTGTCTCGAAAAGACCAAAAAATAATAAAGCCTCAACAGGGCTGGAGAGATGGCTCAGTGGATGAGCACCAACTGCTCTTGCAGAGGACCTAGGTTCGATTCCCAGCATCCACATGGCGGCCATGAACCATCTTTAAGCCAGGCGTGCGGGTGCATGCCTTTAATCCTAGCACACGGGAAGCAGAGGCAGGTGGATCTCTGTGAGTTCAAGGCCAGCCTGGTCTACAGAGTGAATTCCAGGCCAGCTGGGGCTATAGGGAGATGCTGTCTTAAAAATAAATAAATAAAATAAAGCCACAAGCAGAAAAAGAGCCCCTACAAGCATGAGTTTCTTTCTTTTTCTTGTTTTTCTCCCTTTTCTTGAGACAGAGTCTCCCTGTACCCCCAGCTGGCCTAGAACTCACTAAATAGACCAGGCTGACCTGATCTCACAGAGATCCTCCTGACTCTGTGTCACATCCAGCATGAGCATGAGTTTCTTGATTAAAAGTAAATAGCTGCCGGGCGTGGTAGTGCACGCCTTTAATCCTAGCACTTGGGAAGCAGAGGCAGGTGGATCTTTGTGAGTTCCAGGCCAGCTGGTCTACAGAGTGAGTTCCAGGACAGCTGGGATAAAGAGGAGACCCTGTAAAAAAAAGAAAAAAAAAAAAAAAAAAAAAAGTAAAAAAAAAAAGTAAATAGCTGGCTATTTCAAGAGGAATCTTTCAAGGCCAGAATGTAAAGGTCACTGTACCTGCATCATTTAATTTCTTTAGAGGAAAGAAACCCACCCTGGCCTTGAAGCCTGGTGAATGGCTTAAATGAACAACAATCTGTAACTCCACCCAATAAATATCCTCTCAATTGAATTCAGCTCCTATGGACAATTTCATACTTTGCATGTCATATTCTCTACACCTACTGGTGAAGAACCAAGCTTCCTTCTGTTCAGCTTTAATCACAACATAGTTTCTAGAACCTACTTTAAAAATGAGTATAAGTATATATATAAAGCAGTAAGCATTTCACAAATACTTAACCTTTGAGACATAATCTATTTTCTGTGCATGTTACACTGGTGATAATGTCACACCCAGTGCTCTGGTATAAGTGCAATCTGGAGTAAGGTAGATACAAATGAATCAAGCTTTAGCTTGCTCTCCCCTATTTCCAATACCATTCATCTTTCTCCTTTCTGAACTTCAGAAAATTTTGGCTATCTTTTCATTCACTGGTGATCCTTCCCTATTTTCTTTTCACTATATTTCTCTTATACTTGTAAAATCATCCTAGTGAGCAGGAAAGACACAGAATCCCAGTAAATGAATGATTTTAATTAAAATTTCTCTACAAACATTTATAAACATCAAGAGTGTCCTTACTTCTTTGGCATGCTTTAAGGTACCTCCACTAACTCCCATGGCTTTCACTGCCTCATTCACAGACTTACCTTTAGAGTTTGCCAATGTAATATGCAGAATTAAAGAGCAATAAAACAATGCTTGCAGTGACCAGAATGTGTGTATGATTCCATTTCACTCTAATAAAAGTAAAATTTGTCCTTAAATGTTAAAAATTAAAGCTAAATACTTAAGTGAAAAAATGAAAAATTCTTTTTGAGGAAAGTCTTCAGGAAGGTTTTTTTCCTCAGAAGAAATACCAAAAACTAGCCGGGCTTGGTGGCGCATGCGTTTAATCCTAGCACTCGGGAGGCAGAGGCAGGCGGATCTTTGTGAGTTCATGGCCAGCCTGGTCTACAGAGTGAGTTCCAGGACAGCTGGGGCTACAGGGAGACCCTGTCTCGAAACAACAACAACAAAAAAAAAAAAAAAAGAAAAGAAAAAAAAACAGAAATACCAAAAACTGGGGAGGGAGAGATGCTCAGCAGTTAAGAGCAACGACTGCTCTTGCAGAGGACCCAGGTTTGATTCCCGGCACCCATACAGTGGCTAAGAACCATCTTTAAGCTGGGCGTGGTGGTGCAGGCTTTTAATCCTAGCACTCAGGAGGCAAAGGCAGGCGGATCTCTTTGAGTTTAAGGCCAGCCTAGTCTACAGAGTGAGTTCCAGTCCAGCTGGGGCTATAGGGAGACCCTGTCTCAAAAAGACCAAAACTAATCTCAGCATATTAAAAAAAAAAAATGATTAAGAAGTAAAAAGTACTTACACAGCAAGACTACTCAGAACATATTGTACATGTTCACATTCATCTGGGAATGATGCACTGGCCGATGTGAAACAACAAAGTGCAGTCTGAAGAACCTGAAGCTGCGGTAAAGGGACCTGCCATCTTCCAGCATAATCTTCAACCACCTGATAGAGAAGTAATTAAAAAGTATATTACTATAGAAAATGTTCCCAATTTAGAGTTCAAAATGTACATAAAACTTAAAAGATAAATGAACATACTAGTTCACCATAAATAAAGATGAATTGCAGGTAAGTAAAATGCATGTCCTGTACTGTTTATTTCATGATATACATCTGAAAATTAAAAAATTATCTTTGAAAACATGGAAAAGAAACGCAGTATGTGAATGATTATATTCAACTGCCAAATCCTTACAAATTTCTGTAACAAATATATCTCCATATCCAGCTTTTGATAAAACACCAAAATTACCCTGGCATCACCACTTCTGAGCATTTTAGACGCAGAGAAGGTCAGCAAGTTCTAGGCCAGCTAAGGCTACAATTTTTAAAATTAAATTAGCTAGTCAGACTATAGTAACAAAGAAAATTGGAAATGAGGAGCTGGAAAGATGGCTCAGCAGTAAAGAACACTGGCTGCTCTTGCAGAAGACTGGGGTTCAAGTCCCATCACCCAAATGGTGGCTAACAATGATCTATAACTCCAGCCTAGGGGAATCCAATGCCGTCTTCTGACCACCAGAGGCACTGTTATGACATGGTTGCACTTACATACTTGTAGGCAATACACATAAACATAATAAAATATTTTTGAAATTGGAGAAGAGGAGGGTGTGATTTGATCCCAACACTCAGGAGGCAGAGGCAGGCGGATCTCTGTGAGTACAAGGCCACCTGGAGTTACACGAAGATCCTGTCTCAAAAAGACTCCCCCCCCAGAAAAAAAAGATGAACATGTATTATTACTATGATTTGTAAGTTTCTAAGCATTTGGTCAACAAATGTTTACTAAGATACAATAGTATGATACTCTTGATTATGAATATTTATATACCATATTGTAAGAAAGAATCCAAAATACCTCAAGGTTAACAGATAACCTGAGCATCCATTGCTTTTACAATTTTCAATGGAGAATGAGGGGGAAAAAAGGTCTGAGCAAAAGTTATGGGGCAAAAAAAAAAAAAGAAAACAGTTATGGGGCTTGGAGAAATGGCTCAGAGTTAAAAGCACCTGTTGCACAAGTATGAGGAACTGAATTCAAATCCCCAAAGCCTACATAAAAAGCAGGCATAGCCATGTGTATGTCTGTAACCCCAGTGTTTGAGGGAAGGGAATTGATTACTGCTGGGGCTTTCAGGCACTCAGCATAGCTCCATTCTCACTGAGAAGCCCTGTTTCAAGAGTATAAGGCAAATGATAGAGCTGGACACCCGAGGTCCTCCTCCAGCCTCCATGCGTGTGCACAGGTATGTGCATCATACACACAACACATACATGCACCACCAAAACTCACATATATATATACACACACACACACTGATTTGTCATTTTGAGCTTTCCTATTAGAATAATTTTATAGCAAAAATCAAGTCATACTTCAAAACATACAAGAAAAAAAATTTTCAAAGTAGGTTCTAGTCAGTTGAAAGTAATTTGGAATCTGCAAACACCTAAAGCCCCATATTCCTGGGTAATTAATAAAGCATGTTGTTGTAATAAAGCGTGGTGGTGGTGGTGATGGTGGTATTTTTGAGAAAGGGTCTCCCTATAGCCCCAGCTGTCCTGGAACTCAATATGTAGACTAGGCTGGCCTTGAACTCACAGAGATATATATCTGACTGCCTCTGCTTCCTGAGTGCTTGGGTTAAAGGCATGTGCCACCACACCCAGCTCAACTCACTGCTCTTAAAGTTGATAAAAGAGTTTATTTGAGCTTACAATTCATGGTTCCAGGGAATTAGAACCCATTGTGGCAGGGAGGCGTGGTGGAAGGGGCTGGAGCAGAAAACTGAGGTTCACATGTTCAAGTGGGCACAGGAAGCAGAGAGAGCAACTGGAGACTGGCAAGGCTTTTTGAACTCTCTAAGGCTACCCCCAGTGACGTACTTCCCCTAGCATGGTGACACCTTATAAGAGCTCCCAAACCAGCACCAACTGGAGACAAAATGTCTGAATACTTGAAGCATATGGGGGACATTCTCATTCAAACAACTACAGGGACTTAGCTTAGTGGAAAAGCATCTACCAACCTGTATGAAGTCCTAAATTCAATCCCTAGGAGTAGCTAAATAAATAACAACTTAATTATACAGACTCGTTTATTAGAATACTTTTCATTATTAAACAAAAATAACCATCCATCTGTTTTAATTTGAAGAGTGAGAACTATATAAACAAAACATGCTATAATCTGTTCAGTAATATAAATGACAGCTGTCACATACCTGTTATACCCTCATGTCTGAATTAAATGCCTGTTGTTTCAACTATTTTCCGAATGGTCTACAAAATTGCCATTTTTCTCAAGAATCTATCTTGTTCACAGTCCTATCTGTCATCCATGGTCCTTTAAACATGACCTAGAATGGAGGATAAGACTCTAAGCTGACTCAATTCACAATCAATGAATGTCACATCCCCATTTCTAACTATGATTATACTAATGTAGCTTAAAGGGCAGACTGGATTTTAGTTTTCCTCTGCACATTGCTACGCTTTTTGTACAGAGATCAGTATTAAAGCAGTTTTCCTAATCTTATGTATTTTTCTACCCAAAGCACTCATTAATATTAATGGATTTAATAGAAGATAACGAATTTGCACAGGAAGAAATAAAATTAACTAACAAAATTGAAATAAGCTCTAGATTTACCACTATCATATTAAATGTAAATACAGTTCTTTTTTTAATTTAAATTTATTTATTATATTTTATGTGTATGAGGGTACTGTCTGCATGTAGGTTGGTGCACCCATGTCATGCAATGCCTCAGAGGTCAGAAGAGGGCATCGGATTCCCCTGGAACTGGAGTTAAAGATAGTTCTTAGCCTACATGTGGGTGCTGGGAATCGAACCCAGGTCCTCTGCAAGAGCAGCCGTAACCGCTGAGCCCTGTAAATACAGTTCTTAAAATAATTCAACCTACACAATAGTTTCCACATAACAATGTTCATCTAAAATCTACCACACATACAAAATAATGGGGCTTCAGTGAGCCATCCAGTTAGTACAGTGATTTTAAAAATAGGGTCTAGATTTGTTAAAAAAATAAAAATAAATTTATGTGAAAAAAAATAATAGGCCTTTGGAGCCGGGACCAGAGGGTCGGCGGGTTTGGGTCAGTGCCTCTGCACCTTTGTGCAGGCTGGCCGGAAGTCACTCAGGCAGGTACCTGGGTGAGGGCTAGGTCAGGCATCAACACGCCCCCCAGCCCCGCCACCGCCAGAAATCGGTGAGAATCTAAGTGGACTTTTTTTCTTTTTTTTGGAGAACCTTCAGAACAAGAAGAGAAGAGTGCTTTGGCTTCCAATATCCAATATATAAACAAAATTGAAAGCCTGAAACCTAGACAAGTCAATACTCCATAAACAAGGAGAAGGAAAGAAAAAAAAAAGCCATCTGAAGGAGGAAAGTAAAACCATCCGCTAACATAGTGAAAAGGTATTTGTGATCTGAACCACAAAAGGGAAGCCCACATGCCAGGGACACGACAAAGGGACAACATGGGAAAGGCACAGGATAATCCCGCACCAGGCTCTACCAAACCTGTAGGAGATAGCTACAATGGGAACCCCTTAGAGGAGAACCAAGGAACAGATCTTAGAGGAATAATTGCAGACCTATGCAGAGAAATTAAAGAAAGAAGAATTCAGAGAACTAAAGAGAGAGAATGAAAAACTCAAAAAGGGCCTAGAGGGATACAATGACAAACATCGGAAAGAACTAAAGGAACAGATTGATAAACTCCAGAAAGAACTAGAGGGAGAAAAAAACAAACTCTGAAAGGAAGTAGAAACACTGAAAAAGGAAGCCAACCAATGAAGTAAGGAGCACCAAGAAGAGATTGAGAAGCATGAAGAAGAGATTGAGAAGCTCAAAAAGGAAATGGAAATACTAAAGAAAACACAGGATGAAAAGAAAAAGGAATTAGAACACTCATCCAATCAAGAAGAAAGGAAAGGAACAAGCCTCAGAAGTAGAATGGAGGAAGCAGAACAAAGAATATCAGATCTGGAAGATAACACAGAGCAATTAAAAAGCTCAAATAAAGATTATGAAAAATTTAAAAATACACAAAAGTGGAACAACCAGGAAATATGGGACACTATGAAAAGATCAAACCTCTGCATCATAGGAATAGAGGAAGAAGAATCTCAAGAGAATAGTATTGATCAGATCTTCAACAGAATAATAGATGAATATTTCCCCAAATGAAAAAGACAAACCCATACAAATACAAGAAGCACATAGGACTCCAAATAGACAAGAAACACCCCACGCCATATCATAGTTAAAATGCTAGATGCCCAAAACAAAGACAAAATTCTGAGGGCCACAAAAGAAAAACAAGTCACATACAAAGGGAAATCCATCAATTACAACTGACTTCTCGGCTCAAACCATGAAAGCAAGAAGAACATGGAGCAAAGCATTCCCAGTCTTAAGGGACTATGGATGCCAACCCAGAATACTTTACCCAGCAAAAATGTCAACTATAGTTGGAGAGAGAAAAATCTTCCATGACATAAACAAGATGATGGAATACATATCTGGAAAACCAACTCTTCATAAAATACTTGAAGCAATTCAAAGGGCAGAAGAGAGGAGCAACAATCCTCAAACACCTAGGAAAAAAATAAAAAGATAACCATAGGAGCAAAATCAGAGGCTAGAAGTCCAAATGGATAATAAGGTGAAAGGAAGCAACATCCACCTTTCAATTATAACCTTAAATGTTAATGGGCTGACATTGGCATCTTTGCTGAGGGTCACATTGAGGGTGGGACTCCCGGGGCGTCTTTTGGAGCTGGTACCATGGCTGAGGACATCAATACTAAAATCAAGAACTACAAGACTGCCCCCTTTGACAGCCACTTCCCCAACCAGAACCAGACCAGGAACTGCTGGCAGAACTACCTGGACTTCCACCACTGTGAGAAGGTGACAAATGAGAAAGGGGGTGACGTCTCTGTGTGCCAGTGGTATTGTGTGTGTACAAGTGTGTACAAGTCCCTCTACCCCATATCCTGGGTCTCAGCCTGGGACGACTGCCTAGCAGAAGGCACATTTCCTGGGAGGATCTGACCTGGCTCTGTCTCGCCTCTCCTCTGTCCTCTGTCCTTCTCTGGTAGTAAAGGGGGACCTGGGTACATGACGGTCCTTACCCTGGGACCCTGAATCATGATGTAACAACTAATAAAAACTCATTGGAAAAGTGAAAAAAATATTAATGGGCTAAACTCCCCAATCAAAAGGCATAGATTGGGAGAATGGATTAACAAAACCCATCTATATGCTGTCTACAAGAAACCCATCTCAATTTCAAGGATAGGCAGCAACTTAAGGTGAAGGGATGGAAGAAAGTATTCCAAGCGAATGGTACCAAAAAGAAAGCAGGTGTGGCTATTCAAATATCAGACAAAATAGACTTCAAAGCAAAAGAAATCAAAAGAGACAAAGAGGGCCATTACATCTTTATTAAAGGAACAATCGACGATGAAGATCTCACAATCATGAATATATACACACCAAACACTGGTGCACCAAACTTTATAAAGGCAGAGGCAGGCGGATCTTTGTGAGTTCAAGGCCAACCTGGTCTATGGAGCGAGTTCCAGGACAGCTGGGACCACAGGGAGACCCTGTCTTGAAAAAGACCAAAAATTACCTTAAAAATTCCATAAACGAGCCCGGCGTGGTGGCGCACGCCTTTAATCCTAGCACTTAGGATGCAGAGGCAGGCGGATCTCTGTGAGTTCAAGGCCAGCCTGGTCTACAGAGTGAGTTCCAGGACAGCTGGAGCTACAGGGAGACCCTGTCTCAAAAAGACCAAAAAAAAAAAAA
>VZQC01002425.1:432801-490879 GCA_009823505.1 Rhizomys pruinosus | reverse complement strand
AGCCGGGCGTGGTGGCGCACGCCTTTAATCCTAGCACTTGGGAGGCAGAGGCAGGCGGATCTTTGTGAGTTCAAGGCCAGCCTGGTCTATAGAGTGAGTTCCAGGACAGCCTGAGGCTCCAGGGAGACCTTGTCTCAAAAAGACAAAAAAAAAAAAAAATGAATTTTTTTTATTTATTATTTTTTATGTGTATGAGTGTACTGTTTGCATGTAGGTTGGTGCACCCGTGTTATGCAATGCCTCAGGTCAGAAGAAGGCATCAGATTCCCCTGGAACTGGAGTTAAAGATGGTTCTTAGCCGCCATGTGGGTGCTGGGAATCGAACCTGGTCCTCTGCAAGATCGGTCGGTGCTCTTAAGCCCTGAGCTATCTCTCCAGCCCGGAGAAGCTTCTTTCTTTTGAGCCAGGCATGGTGGTCCATGCCTTTAATTCCAACATTCGGGAGGCAGAGATAGGAGGCAGAGACAGAGGGATCTCTGTGAGTTCAAGGCCACCCTGGTCTACATAGTTCCAGGAAAGCCAGAGCTACAGGGAAAGCCTGTCTCCAAAAAAAAAAAAAAAGAGGGAAAGAAGCTTTTTGCAGTGAGTAATAGTTAATGCAGAGACTCATAGAGGTCAAAGTACAGAATGAGGATAAATAACTAAGTGCTCTACTTTGGATGGGTCATCTGTATCAACCATCTCCCATTTAAGGTTCAAGGAACATCCAGGAAAGGGGGGGGAGAGAATGTAAGAGCCAGCAGATGGGGAAGAGAGGTATAAAATGCTCACTTTTAGACATGTCTCAGCTGTTGCACGCATCAACTCACAGCAGCTAAGGTTACCTATACAAGGCCTACACAAGATCCAACATGGATGGAAGGGCCCCCATGGTCCACCCCTAGTAGAAGACCTATTTATTAGCAGTTGATGTCTACTGAGGGAGGGAGAGTCACTCTTTGGGTATTTAGCTGCTGGTAGGTTTTTCATGCCCCAATGGATGGCCCCATGCCAAGGTGCATACGGGCTGTACTAATTAGACTCAGGGGGTCATTTACAATAAAAGGCATGAAGTTGGAAGGGAGAGTCAGTGTTGGGGGGAGGGGGTGCTTAGGAGGAGTTAAAGGGAGATAATAGATGTGTATGATCAAAATACATTATACAGCCAGGCATGGTAGCACAGGTATTTATTTAATCCCAGCACTTGGGCGACAGAGGCAGCTAGGTGATCTCCAGCCTGGCCTCCATAGCGAGTTCCAGGCCAGCAGGGAATACAGGGAGACCCTGTCTCAGAAAAGAAAATAAGAAACAATAACAAACAAACAAAACAAAAATACACAAATAAATGGAAAATTTCAAAATGTACGAAAATTTCAAAAGGTAACTAAAAATATTTTAATGTGTGTACATATATAATTTATATGGAGAGAGAGAGAGAGAGAGAGAGAGAGAGAGAGAGAGAGAGAGAGAGACACTATAGCCTTAGCCTTATCTAGACAAGAAAAACTCGAAGCCACCTTGGTTTAACTGACATTAGAACACTGTGAATAGGAGCATAAGAGATGGCTTAGTGTTTAAGAGCACTGACTGCTCTTGCAGAGGACCCAGATTTGGTTCCCAGCACCCAGCACCCACATGGCAACTAACAATCAGTAACTACAATCCCAGGGGATCAGACGCCCTCCTCTGATCTCTATGAGCATTGCACGACATGGATGCATTCACATTCACTCAGGCAATTCATTCAAACTCATGGGCATAAAATTAAAAAAAAAAAAAAAAAAAAACTAAAAATAACTCTTTGAACCAAAATACTTGTAATATTTAAAATTAGTTGTGACTGCTTTACTATTTTATTCTGTTAAATAAATTCTGTTAGTTTACACTTGAAGAATGTGCAGCATTTTCCATTTAACTTTGTATTTCAAAAGGTAACTCTATCTCAGAAGCAAAGTATTTTTTTTCTTATATCCCCACAATTAAAAGGGTATTGTTTTTTACATATTCTTCATAAATAAAATAAGGGCCAATTTCCCACTTCTTCACCTTTGTTTCTAGTCAACACTTTCTATAAACTGAGGAAAAGAACTAAAAAGATTATACTGGTTAATGGAAGAGAGATGAAAAGACACCAAAAGATCACTCAGAATTCTTGTTCTATTTCAATTCTATTTTTGTCCTCTTTCTAACCTCTGGACAGTGTGAACTTAGTCTTTCTCAAAATATACCATAGTAAGGATGAACTTTAGCCACCTCTAAAAATCATTTAGTACACAGGGGTGATGTTCACAAAGCTTAGAGAGAACAATCAGCTGTAGCCCAAGCTTAATTACATAGTTTCGTTCTATTCTCCTTTTTGAGTTCTCTGCATTCCCTGAATGTGAGGCAGATCAGAGTATATACATGGCTACCTATATATCTAATTGCCTGTGCTTCATTAGTAGGATTGAAAGGTTTACTAGCCGGGTGGGGTGGCACACACCTTTAATCTAAGCACTTGGGCGGAAGACGCAGGCGGATCTTTTGTAGTTCACGGCCAGCCTGGTCTACAGAGTGAGTTCCAGAACAGCTGGGCTACAGAGAAACCCTTTGTCTCGAAAAGACAAAGACAAAAAAAAAAAAAAAAAGAGCAAGAAAGTTGTTCTTCCTGGACAAACTGTCAGCCCGTGAAAGGAAACAGCAGCAAGAACTGATCAGATGTCCAAAATGACAATCTCCACAGAAACAGTAGACTGTTGGCTTCTTGATCCACCTGTCCCCCCTTTTCAATAGCCTAGGAACTAATTCGGGAAGAGGGGGCTAGTAGAATGTAAGGGCTGTGATGGGTGCATGGTGAAACTACAGCAATAAGACCGGGCATTATTTGGATCAACTTGTTTGTACATACAAGCCCTCCCAGCTGTGATTGGTGGAGCCTTGGTACTGTGTGTGGTTTGGCCACCTGCTTGAAGATTGGGGTTTTACTTGGGAGCTGCTGTACTCATAAATTATGGTACGTTCTGTTAAAAAAATGAATAAAAGGAGAAAGCATATTAAAAAAAAGTATACACATGGCAGCATGAAGGTCTGTTTAATGATCTGGCTTTCCTATTATAAACACTAAGCAATTTTAAAGATGTTATAACAACTCTGATCCCTGTCAATTTTCATTTGTTACTAAAAATTAAGTAAAGAGTAATATACTATTGTGAGCTCAAGATCACAGGGAGAAACCCTGTCTCAGGAAAACACGTGACCGTCCTGAGAAATGGACCATGTCATTCACAGACAATTCAGACCCAAGCACCATATGGCATGTGCCCTACACATACACACACACCACACACACCACCCCACCCCACAATGGTGGTTAATTTTTTTAATAATTTATTTGATATTTTTCTGTGTTGTGGTGCACGCCTTTAATCTAGCACTTGGGGAGTCAGTAGGCGTCGGATCTTGTGAGCTCACAGGCCAGCCTGGTCTACAGAGTGAGTTCCATGGCTAGCTGAGGCAATAGGGAGACCCTGTCAGTCCAACAAAAAAATCAAAAACAAAAACAAACAAAAAACTTTTTAGCCGAGTGTAGTGGCGCCCACCCTTTTAATCCTAGCACCGGAGAGAGGCAGGCCAGATCTTTGGTGAGTTCAAGGCCAGCCTGGTCTATAAGCACGTCTCCAGGCAAGCTGGGCTACAGGAAAGAGCCAACAAAAAAAAAAAAAAAAAGAAAAAAATTTTCTTTTAAAACTGAAGAGAAAAGTGGAAAAACCTCACCTTGAAGACCAAGATCAGTATGCAAAGTAGTATGAATTTGCACAGATCTGACAAGTAATAAAACAGAGAGATTAAATGAAATTACCTGAACATATTCCGTTTGTTTTTTTTTTTTTTTTTTTTTTTTTGGTCCCTTCGAGACAGGGTCTCCCTGTAGCCCCAGCTGTCATAGAACTCACTCTGTAGACCATGCTGACCTTCAACTCACAGAGATACACCTGCCTCTGCCTCCGGAGTGCCTGTATTAAAGGCGTGCACCACCACGTCTGGCTCAAGTGCATTTTAAGCTGACAGTTAATGCAAATAGCAATTATACGGTAGAGCACAGTACCATAAAGAAAAGGAAAGTAAGATTTTCTCTAAGTCAAGAAGATAAAAAACCAAAGAGGGGGGAAAAAAAGGAAGATAGGAGGCCCAATTTACAAGTAGCCTAGAAAATAAATAAAACTCAGCTATATTTCATACCCTACTACTGCTGATAGAAATGTGATGTGACAAAACAGGGGCTGGAGAGATGGCCTAGCAAGCAGTTAAGAGCACCAACTGCTCTTGCAGAGGACCCGGGTTCGGGTTCCATCCTCAGCACCCACATGGTGGCTGAGAACCATCTGTAACTCCAATTCCAGGAGAACCCCAGTTCCAGGGGAATCCAATCCGCTCTTCTGTCCTCTGCAGCACTGCACGACACGGGTGCAGACAGTACATTCATACACATAAAAAATAAATTAAATTTAAAAAAATGTGACAAAATAGAATGTTTATGCTATAAATAAAGTCAAAATAGACAAGATCTAGTCAATTAAGAGTAAACAAAAGACTAAAAGGAATAAAGAATCTAAAAGATACTCTTGAGCAGAAGAGATGGCTCAGCAGTTAAGAGCACATACTGCTCTTGCTGAGGATCTGAATTGGGTTCCCAGCATCCACATCTGGCAGGTCAAAACAGCCTGTAACTTTAGCTCCAGGGAATATAATGGCCTCTTCTGGCCTCTGTGGACATTGTACTCACATGCATATACACCCCCAACACACACCCACATAATTAAAAATAAATACATCCTTTTTTAAAAGGAGGCACTATGCTCCAAAGAGGGAGGAAAAAAACCTTCAAAAACATCCAAAGGAGCTTTATTCCATGGTTATTATGTAAGTGACATAAATATGAAACAGAAGAGTATTTTTATGATTTAATTCAATAAACCTAAGAATTCCAGGGGAATGGCAACAGCCTGGGGAACAAAGAGCTGAAAATGTCTTGGCACAAGGTTAGAGGCAGAGAAACAGAAGAAGAACAGAACACTTGGTTGTGTAGACTGTAAGACTAGTATTACACTTGGAGGTTTTTACAAAGGTAAGTGATTTGCACTTTAAAACAGAGTTCAAGCCATGGCACTACAGATTCCACAATTACTTCATCACGAAATATCAGGACCCCAAAGAAGAAATAAAAATTAAAAAAGGTCTGATCTGGGCATGGTGGCACACCCCTTTAATCCTAGCACTCACAAAGGAGAAGCAGGTGGATCTTTGGGAGTTCAAGGCCAGCCTGGTCTACAGAGTGAGTTCCAGGAAAGCTGGCGCTATAGGAAGACCCTGTCTCGAAAAAGACTAAAAAATAAAAATAAAATAAAAAATTAAAAATAAATAAATAAATAGGTCTTGCCAAGCATGGTGGTGGCACAGGCTTTTAATCCCAGCACTCAGGAGGCAGAGGCAGGTAGAGCTCTGTGAGTTCAAGGCCAGCCTGATCTACATAGTGAGTTCTAGGATAGCTGGGGCTACAGGAAGACCCTGTCTCAAAAAAACAAAACAAAAAAAAGTCTCAGTTTGGTAGCCAAAGAGATGGTTCAGCAGTTAAAAGCACTGGCTGCTCTTATAGAAGGAACCAAGTTCAGTTCCCAGTATCTACATTAACCATCTGTGACTCCATTTCCAGGGGAACCAGTGCCCTCTTTTGGCCTCCATGGGCATTGCAAACAGGGGCATTGCAAACAGGTGGTGTAGTTACAAACACCAAAACGCGGGCTGGAGAGATGGCTCAGTGGTTAAAAGTTCCGGCTGCTCTTGCAGAGGACCTGGGTTCAATTCCCAGCACCCACATGGCAGCTAAGAACTGTCATTAAGCTGGGTGTGGTGGCACATGCCTTTAATCTAGCACTCAGAAGAGGCACAGGCAGGCAGATCTCTGTGAGTTCAAGGCCAGCCTGGTCTCTAAAACAAAAAAAAAAAAACACACACAAACACATTTCTAGTGGTTGTTCCTCCACTCCATTTTCATTATCACTATTGCCAGGCCCTCAGTCCTTTTCTGAGTACTGTCAAAGGCATCCCCTTTGAAGGAGGCTTTCATTCTTTACCATCTAGTATTTACCTTAAACATTTTAAGATTAATGGAAGTACTACTTTCTCTTAATCTCTATTTATACTGCTGCACAAAATTCAATTTCCTAAGCCAAGATCTAGACAAGTCCATTTTTTCTAATTTTATGCCATTACTAGTAGTTTTAGAGGTCATTTAAGATGAACCCAGGTCTTTTTTTTTTTTAATTTTATTTATTTTTGTATGTGTATGAATGTACTGTCTGCAGGTAAGTCTGTGCACCCATGTCATGCAATGCCGCGGAGGTCAGAAGAGGGTCTCAGATTCCCCTGGAACTGGAGTTCTCCTGAAATTGGAGTTACAGATGGTTCTTAGCCGCCATGTGGATGCTGGGGCTCGAACCCGGGTCCTCTGCAAGAGCAGTCGGTGCTCTTAACCGCTAGGCTATCTCTCCAGCCTGAACCCAGGTCTTATAGTCATCTTTGAACCCTACCTTTTACAAAAGGTAAATATTAGAATTGCCACTCCTAAGCTTCTGGGTCAAAAAAACCCTTTAGCCCTGGGTAGAGACATGGCATTCTGATCTCCTCAAAAAATTACATTATGGGCTGGAGAGATGGCTCAGCGGTTAAGAGAACACTGACTGCTCTACAAGAGGACCCGGCTTCAATTCCCAGCACCCATTTGGCAGCTAAGAACCATCTTTAAGCGGAGTGGTGGTGCATGCCTTTAATCCTAGCACCTGGGAGGCAGAGGCAGGCCGATCTCTGTGAGTTCAAGTCCATCCTGGTTTACAGAGTGAGTTTCAGGCCAGCTGGGGCTATAGGGAGACCCTGTCTTAATTAATTACATTATATTATCTATTATTGTCTCCTCACTTAAGAGTTAATCTAGCTGGGTGTGGTGGAGCACGCCTTTAATCCTAGCACTCAAGAGGCAGAGGCAGGCAGATCTTTGTGAGTTCAAGGCCAGCCTGGTCTACAGAGTGAGTTCCAGGACAGCTGGGGCTACAGGGAGTCCCTGTCTCGAAAAGACCAAAAAAAAAAAAAAAAAAAAAAAAAAGAGTTAATCTAGGGGCTGGAGAAATGGCCTAGTGGTTAAGAGCACCGACTGCTCTGGCAGAGGACCCGCATGGTTCAATCCCCAGCACCCACATGGCAGTTGAGAGCCATCTTTATCTCCAGTTCCAGGGGAATCTGACACCGTCTTCTGACCTCCAAGGCTTTGCATGACACAGGTGCACAGACCTACATGCAGACAGTACATTCATACACATAAAAAAATAAATAAAATTTAAAAATATATATTTAAAAAAAAAGTTAATCTAGCTGGGCCTACCTACCAATCATCTGGCCAGGAGTCTACTCCACAGGAAATCTGATTCACCTAAAGATATGCAAAGGTGAGGAGAGGAATAATTACTCCTTCAAAGAGAAAGTGTACTTATACCCAGAAGTCCCTGCCTCACAGCCACTGCTTCCACCATATAGTATATAGTACACGACAGCCTGCCTGATTTTCCCAGTTACTCAAGAAAACATAATTTTCTTTTCCTTCTCTTTCAGATACTGACTGTATTAGTAACTTTTCTGTTGCTGTGATACAACCACCATGACCATGACCATGAGCTTATGATTGTTGGTTCCAGGGAATTAAGAGTCCATAGTGGTGAGAAGGCATGGTTTCAGGAGCTGGAGCAGAAAGCTGAGGTTCACATCTTCAAGTGGGCACAGGAAGCCAAGAGAGCAACTGGAGACTGGCAAGGCTTGTTGAACTCTCTAAGCCTGTCCCCAGTGACATACTTCCTCCAGCATGGCCACATCTTCTAAGATCTCCCAAAACACCACCACCAGCTGGGGACAAAATGTCTAAATACTAAGCCTATGGAGGGCATTCTCAACCAAACCACCACTCAGACCAAAGCTTGGGCAGGTTATCCCTAACCCTCTTTTTTGCTGAAGCTTCTCCCTTCCATGGAGCTGCTTTCTAATACCGGCTGCTAAGCATGCTGGCCTTTCTCAGACTTTCAACCAAATAGCATAGCTTTCTCTCTTCTTGTCCAGCAACTGCTGAGATTTTCAGTTTGTCTGTCTTGTTGTTTTTCTTTCAAATGCTAATATAACTGTCCTCAAGCTTCCTTCCAAGCCAGGAGTCAGTTTCTGAATTCTTTTATGAATGAAGCAAAAGAGCCAAGAGAAAATCCTTAATTCCTTAGTAATGCTTATATCTACCAGTAATTTCTGAGTATATGTTAATCCAGTGCACTTCAGGACACACTGGAGTCATCTTCATAACTTAGAAGACTTGTGGGAAACACAGGTGTCTGGTCTGGTTCCACTGTTTCCCTGAGACACCAGAATGGAAAAATAAACACATAATGACACATGGGAAATCAAGTAATAAACTGAGAAAAAAATTAGTTTTAATATTCCCACAACTCTCTTCTACTTAATTTTTATATCTTCTTCCTATCTTCATTAAGTTATCCATATTAGCATACTTAACTCATACAACAGTTGAGAGAAAACAGTCATCTATCATTACTCTGCCCAAATATTAATCCTTTTTTTGGTGGGGGGGCATCTTTTTTGAGACAGGGTCTCCCTGTAGCTCCACCTGGCTTGGAATTTGCTATGTAGACCAGGCTGGCCTTGAATCTGCCTCTGCCTCCTGAGTGCTGAGTTTAAAGGTGTGCGACACCTCGCCCGGCTAACTTGTTAGCATCTTGATATACATCCATATCTAGCTATTTCTCTAAAGAGCAGATGCTTTAACCTCTCTAAATCTAACTGCACCGTTCATAAAATAAAGACAAAAATAGTGCTTAATATTGCTCTAAAGAATAAATAAGAATCTAGGACAGGAACTGACACATTTTTTTCTTAAAGGGCCAGTAAGTAACTTATGGGCATTATACATTCTCCATCCTAACTAGTCATGCTATGTCATGAAAGGAATGACACTAAAAATTAGATAAGCAAACTATCAATGCTGACTTGCATACAGGTAGTGCTACTGTGCCACATGGATTACAGCAAAGGTTCACAACTGTGAGGTATTTGGATTATTCTTTGGATCTATTTGTAAGGCAAGTTTTGAAGTTCTTAAAAGAATCTGATTTTAGGGCTGGAGAGATAGCCTAGCGGTTAAGTGCACCGACCGCTCTTGAAGAGGACCCGGGTTTGATCCCCAGCACCCACATGGCGGCTAAAAACCTTCTGTAACTCCAATTTCAGGAGAACTCCAGTTCCAGGGGAATCCAAGACCCTCTTCTGACCTCCGCGGCATTGCACGACACAGGTGTACAAACCTACATGCAGACAGTACATTCATACACATAGAAAAAATAAAAAAAAAAGAATCTGATTTTAAAACTTCAGACCTACTCACAAAGAAAATAACATTTCAATTTCAGAGGGCTCAAAGATTTCCTGGGGCATACAGTTGTCTTATGGATTATCAGCAAGAAATCCTCTTTCCAGTGAAATACTTCATCTGATCATTGTTTAAAGGACTCCCTATGCCACCATATTCCAGATGTAAGTAGTGGGAATAAACTAGCTTATAGTCAAACTGTAATTCCTTTACAAATGAATTTATTCCTAATTTTTCTGAGGTATTATATTTTTTCTAGGTGGTTACATCTTCATTAATTTCATTAATACTTTTTTGGGGGGAGGTTCTTTTTGAGACAGGGTCTCCCTGTAGCTCCAGCTGTCCTGTAACTCACTATGTAGACCAGGCTGGCCTTGAACTCACAAAGATCCGCCTGCCTCTGCCTCCCGAGTGCTAGGATTAAAGGCATATGCCACCATGCCTGGCCATTAATACTTTTTTTTTTGTCTTTTCGTGACAGGGTCTCCCTGTAGCCTCAGCTGGCCTGGAACTCACTCTGTAGACCAGGCTGGCCTTGAACTCACAAAGATCCTCTGCCTCCCCAGTGCTGGGATTAAAGGCTTGCACCACCACGCCCGGCTTGGACTACAGTTCTTTAAGACACAAGAAGAATAATTTGTACATTTTGGTTTTTTAAAAAAAATGTAGGCTGGGCGTGGTGGCACACGCCTTTAATCCCAGCACTCGGGAGGGGGAGGTAGGCGATCTTTTTGAGTTCAAGGCCAGCCTGGTCTACAGAGTTCCAGCCCAGCTGAGGCTACAGGGAGACCCTGTCTCAAGAAGGTCAAAAAAAAAAAAAAAAAACCCAAAAAAATAAAAAAATTAAAAAAACAAAGAACTGTAGTCCAAAATATTGGGTAGTCTTTATTTCTCCAAAGGACAAGGAGAAACCCATTTCCATCACTATTATGTGCATGGAATATGTACAAGTCATAATCTAGAATATTTTAGACAAGTTTTCAAAGGGTGTTAAACTGAAAAATGATAAAGTAAAAAAAAACAGTTTGGGAAGTTGATGTGGTGGCACATGCTTTTTATCACAGCACTCCTGAGGTAGAGGCAGATTCAGACCAGCCTAGTCTATATAGCAAGAAAACAGCAACAAAATTTATATTGAGGTATGGGGGTGCTTTTGTGTGTTTTTTTTTGTTTGTTTTGGGGTTTGTCATTTTTTTTCCTTTTACTTTTCTTTCACATTTATCAACATATTTCATTTTTTGTTGTTGCAGGCCTTTGTTTTGGGAGAAGCATTGGTTGGTTGGTTGGTTTTTTTTTTGTTTTTTTTTTTTTTAGTCTTTAGGAGACAGGATCTCCCTGCAGCTCCAGCTGTCCTGGAACTCTCTATGTAGACCAGGCTGGCCTTTAACTCACAAAGATTCATCTGGCTCAGACTCCCAAGTGCTGGGATTGAAGGTGTGCATCACCATGCCCCGCCCAGGTTTCAGTTTTGTTTCTTTTTGTTTGTTTTTTTAATTTTTTTTTATTATTATTTATCTTTGTGTGTGTATGAATGCACTGTCTGCATGCAGGTCTGTGCACCTGTGTCGTGCAATGCCGCGGAGGTCAGAAGAGGGTCTCAGATTCCCCTGGAACTGGAGTGTTCCTGGAATTGGAGCCACAGACGGTTCTTAGCCACCATGTAGGTGCTGGGGATCAAACCCGAGTCCTCTGCAAGAGCGTCGGTGTTCTTAACCGCTAGGCTATCTCTCCAGTCCCAGGTTTCAGTTTTTTTGAGACAGATCTCATGATATAGCCCTGGCTGGCTTGGAACTCACTATGTAGACCAGGCTGGCCTCAAATTGAAGATATCCGCCGCCCCTGTCTCTCTCTCTCTTTTTTTATTTCTGTATGTGTATGAATGTACTGTCTGCATGTAGGTTTGTGCACCTGTGTCGTGCGATGCCACGGAGGTCAGAAGAGGGTGTCGGATTCCCCTGGAACTGGAGTTCTCCTGCAATTGGAGTTTTAGAAGGTTCTAGGCCGCCATGTGGGTGCTGGGGATCAAACCCGGGTCCTCTGTAAGAGCGGTCAGTGCTCTTAACCGCTAGGCCATCTCTCCAGCCCTTTTTTTTTTTTTTTTTTTGGTCTTTTGGAGACAGGGTATCCCTGTAGCCCCAGCTGTCCTGGAACTCACTCTGTAGACCAGGCTGGCCTTGAACTCACAAAGATCCGCCTGCCTCTGCCTCCCGTGCTAAGATTAAACGCATGTGCCGCCACGCCCAGCCCCTGTCTCTTGAGTGCTGGAATTAAAGGTGTGCACCATCCTTCCACCCCCACAAGAGTCCTTTTTTTCCTCCCAAGCTAGTCTCCTTGACCCTACTTCTATTCAATCAATAATGATTTTAAGATGCTCTAATATATATCAAACACATATATACACAATACAAATACATACCAAATGTACACCCAAAATATAATGCAATTTATGTGTCTACTATAGTAGCTAAAATGTACAGGCTGGTTCTTGACAGAGAGTAGCCAGGTTATATAGTCTGATTATCACATACTAACAAGTTACCTTCTCTCTCAGTTCCTTGTCTATAAAATGAAAATATTGGTCCATACCACACTGAGTAGCAAATTAAATGTATAAAGCCAGTACCATTGCCTCTGATAAATGGAAAACAGAAAAACAGGAGTAATGTGCAACATAAATATATGGCATATCCTGATAAAATCTTCTAGACATTGAAAACTGCTATTGTCTTCCAAAGTTCACATTCTGGAAACTTAACTCATTTGTCTAAGGTATCTGGAATTAGAGCCGTTTTGAGATACTGAGGACGAGATGATCACAAGGTTGGGGCAATCATGAGAGAATTAATGGTTTTACAAAAAAGAGGAAACAGTATACATGTTCCCTTGCTCTTGACACAGGACACTCTCCACCAAATTTTGACTCAGTAAGAAGGTTCTAACCAGATACAGCAGCTTCTTGCCTAGAACTAGAAGAAATCTCTTATCTTTATAAATTACCCAATCTGTGGCATTCTAATTTAGCAACAAAAAAAATGTACAATATTAAGCTTTTTCTTCCTTGGGTCTTTTTTTCAATCAGTGTCCATGACACTATTTCTACTCAAGCAATAGAACAATCATCAGTACAAAAAAATTTAGAACATTTAAACTTTGCAAAGTAGTGAAAATATCATGGTAATCTCAACTTTAATTACAGAAATACATATATATTAGTAAACTGAGTACACAATGTTCAGCAAATACCTCATGATTGAAACAGTCTCTTAAGACTCAGAAAGTAAACAAACCTCCCAAGTCCAAGAACACTGAAATTTACAAAATTCACAAGGTCATATAAGTAGTGAACAGTTATTAGGAAGAGGACTGTGAGCTGTACCGATTAGTCCAAGGATGCTGCTTCCCTGAGTCATCACCCATGCCAGATTGGGTTTTTCAGTGATGCAGCTGCCTTTCAATCATCCACACTCCTGGAAGTAACCCCTTGTCCATACTCTTCTTTTTTTTTTTTTTTTTTAATTTCAATGACATTGTTTAATGTCTTTAAATTATTTTTATTTATTTTTGTATGTATATGAATGCAGTGTCTGCATGTAGGTTTGTGCACCCGTGTCATGAAATGGCACAGAGGTCAGAAGAGGGAATCAGATTCCCCTGGAACTGGAATTAAAGATGGTTCTCAGCCGCCATATGGGTGCTGAGGATCGAACCCGGATCCTCTGTAAGAGCGGTTGGCTCTCTTAACCACTAGGCCATCTCTCCAGCCCTGTCCTTACTTTTTTTTTTTGTCTTTTCGAGACAGGGTCTCCTGTAGCCCCAGCTGTCCTGGAACTTACTCTGTAGACCAGGCTGGCCTTGAACTCACAAAGATCCGCCTGCCCCTGCCTCCCAAGTGCTAGGATTAAAGGCGTGTGCCACCACACCGGGTTTTGTCCATACTCTTCTAAGCAACCCCAGTAAACTTACTGGTTCTCCAAGTTTGACTATAGTGGAATCATTACTTTGGTCTGTCATTGGTTCCCTATCTGGGGTAAATAGACATTTTGTTCATATCTTCTCAGGAAAATTTAGCACAACAGATAGTATACTCAGACACAAAGAATTTCACAGTATACAGAGCAAATCTCTGCACCTGGATATTAACACCAACTGTATTCTTTCATTTCTCTCTACCATTTTTGTCATAAATGAAGCCAGAACATGAGTCTGACCCCCTTCTTCTCACTTAATTGATTAATTAGTGGCACCCAATCCTGAATGAATCATATTCTCCATGCCTTCACCTGGGCAGATGAGCACAGATAAACAAAGGCATAAACTAGTGGCCACTCTATATTCAATCATTAATCTCAAACAGTCCTATGTGCATCAAATCAACCCACCGACTGAGTGGCTCCCATTTCATACCTCTATTTTTCTTTATCTCCAACCACTTCCTTGCACTATCAACAAATGAACTTTTTCCACAGCTGGTGATCATTTGTTCCTTCTAGAAACTCTCTTACCTTGGTTTCTATGACACCAGTATTCCTGGGTTTTCTCCCAGTAACATTTAACTCCTTTAAGACTTCATTTAAAGCTGGGCGTGCTGGCGCACGCCTTTAATCCTAGCACTCAGTAGGCAGAGGCAGGCGGATCTTTGTGAGTTCAAGGCCAGCCTGGTCTACAGAGCGAGTTCCAGGACAGTTGGAGCTACAGAGAGACCTTGTCTCAAAAAAGACCCCCCCCCAAAAAAAAAACTTCATTTAAAGAATCATCCTTTCTCACTGGGCCATTTGAGTTCCTCCAGCTTCAGTTCTTCTTATCCTACCTAGTTTGTATTTTCTTCTTTTATGTACATATAAATGGCATAAAATGGTATCCATACAGATACAAAACTAGACTTCTCTTCCTAAGCTGTTTCTGGACCATTTAATTTGAGTTCCTCCAGCTTCAGTTCTTCTTATCTGTGGTGGTGGTTTGAATGAGAATGTGCCCCATAGGCTTCAAGTATTCAGACATTTTGTCCCCAGTTGGTGGTGCTGTTTTGGGAGATTTTAGAAGGTGTGGCCACGCTGGAGGAAGTATGTCACTGGGGGCGGGCTTAGAGAGTTCACCAAGCCTTGCAGTCTGCAGGTGCTCTCTCGGCTCCCTGTGCCCACTGGAGGGTGTGAGCCTCACTGGGCTTTCTGCTCCAGCTCCTCCCACCACGCCTCCCCATCACTATGCACTCAAAGTCCCTGACACCGTCAATCATAAGATCAAATAAGCTCTCCTTTTATATATAGGTTCCCTGGGTCATAGTGGGGGTTTTTTGTTGTTGTTGTTGTTGTTGTTGTTTGTTTTTTGAGACAGGGTCTCCCTGTAGCTCTGGCTGTCCTGGAATTCACTCTGTAGAGCAGGCTGGCCTTGCACTCATAGAGATCCTCCTGCCTCTGCCTCCCAAGTGCTAGGATTAAAGGTGTGCACCACCACGCCCGTCATGGTGGTTTTATCACAGCAACAGAAAAGTGACTAATACATTATCCTACCCAGTTTGTATTTTCTTCTTATATGTACATAAAAATGGCATAAAATAGTATCCACATAGATACAAAAACTAGACTTCTCTTCCTAAGCTGTGGTTTCTCTAAGTTCTAAGTTCATCTGTCTTCAAACTCTATTTAAATGAGGCCAAGGGAAAAAAGAAAAAAGAAAAAAAAAATTACCTTAAATTCAGCAAGCTCAAATGAAGGCAAAGGCCTTCAGCATCGCTCAATTTTCACAAGAATCACAAAGCACTCATGTCTATTAGCCCTCATCTATAGTACTATACACATTCTAAGTTTTAACTATGTACAAGAGGGACAAAGCCCATTTGCTTACTTACCTCTGAATCCCCATAGCCTTTATAGGTGACAAGCATCAAAATTTACATCAATAGTTTTTCTACTGCTTAAAGAGTCTTTCCATTAGTTTCCAATTTTTTGTAGCTTTGTAGTTGATTAATACAGTTTAATGTATTCAACTTTAGGATCTTTCTTATATGACACATTTCATGAAACAACCTTTTTCATATATGTTGCTACCAATGCCTCATCATGCCCAAAATCCCTACTACTGCATACATTTAACACAGATCTAAAAATGACATTCAGCAAAGCAGATTTTACTGGTTAATACTTAACACATTTATTTTACTAGATTTTTTTTCCTTTTGTAGTACTGGAAATCAATACTAGGGCCTCACATGCTAAAAGCCTTTTCCTTTCCTTTTTCCTTTCCTCTACTTTCCTTTTCTTTTTTAAACTTTTTAAGACATGATCTCACTAACTCACCCATGCAGACTTTCAACTCTTTAGACCAGGCAGGCTTTCAACATGTAATTCCCCTGGTTCACTCTCTAAAGAACCCTGTATCACCAGGTATGCCACAGTTTGTTCTTGTTTTGCTTTTGCATTGCTTTGTTTTCCTTTTTTGACAGGTCTCCCCTGATCCAAGCACTAACACTCCTAGAACCAGGCTGGCCTAGATCTCAAGACCTGCCTGCCTCTGCCCTTCCCAAGTGCTAGGACTAAACGACTACACTACCATACCAGGTCTAGTGCACAAAATTCTTAGATTTGACTTGAAGTGGATTTTTTTCTGGGGTTTGTTTTGGTGTTTGCAATGGTTAGGGTATAATTTAGCACATTTTGGCAAAAAAAAAAAAATTAAAATAAAAAATTATGTCAAAAATAACAGCATAACTAGTGTATTCTTTTTGACAAACTATAAAAATCTTTTTTTTTTTTTTTTTTCTGGCTCTGGCAGAGGACCCACAATGAGTTTTCAATTTCCCCAGCCACCCACCATGGGCAGATTGAGAGGCCATCTTTATCTCCCAGTTCCAGAGGGAAATCGAAACCACCCGGTCTTTGTACCCCCAAAGGCTTTTGCATGGACCACAGGTGCAACAGGACCTACCCAGCCAGACAGGTACATTTCATTACACATTAAAAAAAAAATAAAAATAAAAAATTTAAAAAAATATTTATTTAAAAAAAAAAAGTTAATCTAGGGCTGGGGCCTACCTACCAATTCACTGGCCAGCGAGGTCTACTCCCACAGGGGGGAAATCTGATTCACCTAAAGATATGCAAAGGTGAGGAGAGGAATAATTACTCCTTCAAAGAGAAAGTGTACTTATACCCAGAAGTCCCTGCCTCACAAGCCACTGGCTTCCACCATATTAGTATATAGTAACACGAACAAGGGCCTGCTGATTTTTTTCCCAGTTACTTCAAGAAAAAAACATTAATTTCTTTTCCTTCTCTTTTCAGAAGTTACTGACTGTATTTTAGTCACTTTCTGTTTGCTTTGTGAACTAAACCAAACCCCATGACCATGACCCATGAGTCTTATTGATTTTGTTGTTTCCCAGGAAATTATAGGGAGTCCCATAGTGTGAGAAAGGCATGGTTTCAGAAGCTGGAGCAGAAAAGCTGAGGTTCACATTTCTTCAAGTGGCAACAGGAAGGCCCCAAAGAGAGCAACTGGGAGACTGGGCCAAAGGGCTTGTTTTGAACCTCTCCTAAGCCTTGTCCCAGGACCATTACTTCCTCCAAGCAATGGGGCCACATCCTTCTTAAGATCTTCTCCCAAAACTCCCCACCACCCAGCTGGGGACAAAAGTGTCTTAAATACTAAGCCTATGGGAGGGGCATTCTTCAACCCCAAAAACCAACCACTCAACCCCAAAGCTTGGGCAGGTTATCCCCCTAACCCTCTTTTTTGCTGGAAGCTTCTTTCCCTTCCATGGAGGCTGGCTTTCTAATACCGGCTGCTAAGCATGCTGGGCTTTCTCAAGGGACTTTCAAACCAAATAGCATTAAGCTTCTCTTCCTTTCTTGTCCAGGCAAACTGCTGAGATTTATCAAGTTTGGTCTGTTTCTGTTGTTTTTTTTCAAAGCTAATATAAACTGTCCCAAAGGGGCTTCCTTCCAAGCCAGGATTCAGTTTTCTGAAATTCTTTTATGAATGAAGGCAAAAAAAGAGCCAAGAGAAAAAAAATCCTAATTCCTTTAGTTAATCTTAATCTACCAGTAATTTCTGAGAATGTTAAATTCCAGTGCAACTTTCAGGGGACACACTGAGTTCCCATCTTCATAACCTTAGAAGACTTCTGTGGGGAAAAACACAGGTGGTTTCTGGTCTGGTTCCACTGTTTCCCTGAGACCACCCAGAATGGGAAAATAAACACACATATACATGAATAATATTAAAATAAAAAAAAAAAAAAAAAAAAAACGGAAAAAAAAAATTAGTTTTAATTTCCAATCTCTTTATTATTTTTTTTTTTTTATATCTTTCTTCCTATTTAATTTAAGTGTTATCCATTATAAGCATAACTTAAACTCATACAACAGATTGGAGAGAAAAGCATTCCTTATTTCATTACCTGCCCAAAATATTAAATCCTTTTTTTTGAGGTCGGGGGAGTCTCTTTTTGAGGAACAGGGTCTCCCTGTTAGCTCCAACCTGGGCTTTGGGAATTTGGCTATTGTAGACCAGGTGGCTTACTCCGAATTCTGCCTTCTGTCCTCCTGGTGCCTGAGTTTTAAAAGGTGTGCGGACACCTCGGGCCCGGCTAACTGTTTAGCATCTTGATATAAAACATCCCATATACTAGCCTTATTCTCTAAAGAGGGGCCAGGATGCTTTAACCTCTCTTAAAATTTCTAACTGCCACCGTGCATGAAAATAAAGACCAAAAAATGCATAAATTTAAAAAGAATTATAAGAATAATAAAAATCTAGGGACCAGGAAATGAAACAATTTTTTCTTAAAAAGGGCCCAGTAAGTAAACTTTCATTGGGCATTATTACATTCTTCCATCCTTAACTTAGGTTTCATTGTTTGTCATGGAAAGAATGACCACTAAAAAAATTAGATAAAGGGCAAAACTAATCCAATGTTGGACTTTGCATAACAGGTAGTTGCTACTGTGCCAACATGGATTTACAGCAAAAGGGTTCCAAACTTGTGAAGTGATTTTGGATTTATTCCTTTTGAATTCTAATCTGTAAGGCCAAGTTGTTTGAAAGTTTTAAAAAGGAACTGATTTTGGGCTGGAGAGAAAGTCCTAGCGGTTAATGCAACCGGACCCGCTCTTTGAAGAGGAACCCGGGTTTGATTTTTTCCCCAGCACCCACATTGGCCGTGCTAAAAAAAACCTCTTTAGTAACTCCATATTTCAGGAGAAACTCCAGATTCCAGGGGATCCAAAGAACCCTCTCTGGACTCCGCGGCATTGCCCAACGGACACACAGGGTGTACAAAACTACATTGTGCAGGACCATTAATCTATTACCACATAAGAAAAATAAAAAAAAAAAGCGAAGTCTGATTTTAAAAAAACTTCAGACCTACTCACAAAGGAAAATAAACCATTTCAATTTCAGAGGGCTCAAAGATTTTCCTTGGGCATACAGTGGTCTTATGGATTTATTTCCAGGGCAAGAAATTCCTCTTTCCAGTGAAATACTTCATCTGATCATTGTTTTAAAAGGACTTCCCTATCCACCATATTCCAGATGTAAGTAGTGGGAATTAAAAAGCTTATAGTCAAACTGTAATTCCTTTACAAATGAATTTATTCCTTAATTTTTCTTGAAGGTTATTATTTATGATTTTTAGGTGTTACAATTTATTAATTCCAAATTAATAAAAACTTTTTTGGGGGAGGGTTCTTTTTGAGAGAAAACAGGGGTCCTCCCCTGTAGCTCCCAAGCTGTCCTGTAACACCTCCAACTATTGTAGACCCCAGGCGTGGGCCATTGAAACTCACCCAAAGACCGCCTGCCTCTGCCCCCGCAAGGTGCTATGGATTAAAGGCAGTATGCCCCACCATGCCTTGGCCATTTAATACTTTTTTTTTGTTTCTTTTCGTGACAGGGGTCTCCCTGTGTAGGGCCTTCAGCTTGGCCCTGGAAAACCTCACTCTTGTAGGACCCAGGGCTGCCCTTGAAAACTCACAAAGATCCCTCTGGCCTCTCCCAGTTGTGGGAATAAAAAGGCTTGCCACCCCAAAACCGCACCCGGCTTGGGACTACAGTTCTTTTAAGGACACAAAGAATGGAATATTTGTAGACATTTTTGGTTTTTAAAAAAAACTGTAGCTGGGCGTGGTGCACAAACCTCTAATCCCCAGGCCACTCGGCTCGAGGGGGAAGGGTAAGGCGATCTTTTTGGAGTTCCCAAGGCCAAGCCCTGGCTCTACAGAGTTCCAGCCCAGCTGAAGGCTTACAGGGAGAACCCTGTCTCAAAAGGTCCAAAAAAAAAAAAAAAAAAAAACCCAAAAAAAAATAAAAAAATTAAAAAAAAACAAAGGGACTGTATTCCAAAATATGTGGGTAGTCTTATTTCTCCCAAAGGAAACAAGGAGAAAACCCATTTCCATCACTATATGTGCATGGGAAATATGTACAATTCATTAAATCTTTGAAATTTTAAAGAACAAAGTTTCAAAGGGGGTTTGTTAAACAAAATTGAATAAATGATAAAAGTAAAAAAAAAAACAGTTTTTGGGAAAGTGATGTCAGGTTGGCACATGCTTTTTTATCACAAGCAACTTCCTTTGAGGTTAAGAGGCATGATTCAAGGGACCAGCCTAGTCTATTTATAGCAAAGAAAACAGGCAACAAAAATTATATTTGAGTAGTGGGGTGGCTTTTGTTGTGTTGTTTTTTGGTTTGTTTTGGTTTGTCATTTTTTCCTTTACTTTTTCTTCACATTTATCAAACATATTTTCATTTTTTGTTGTGCAGGGCCTTTTGTTTTGCGGAAGGAAGAGAAGCCATTGTTTGGGTTGGTTGTTTGTTTTTTGTTTTTTTTTTTTTTTAGTCTTTAGGAGACAGGATCTCCCTGCAGCCAAGCTGTCCTGGAACTTCTATGTAGACCAGGCTGGCCTTTGAACTCACAAAAGTTCATCTGCCTTCCCCCAGACTTCCCAAGTGCTGGGATTGAAGGTGTGGGCATCCCATGCCTCCGCCCAGGGTTTTTTTTTTTTTTTTTGTTTTTTGTAATTTTTTTTTATTATATATTTGTGCTGGTTACTGGAATGCACGTCTGCAATGGGCAGGGTTCTGTGGCAACCTGTGTCCGTGGGGCAAAATGCCGCGATAGGTCAGAAGAGGGGTGGTCCAGGGGATTTTCCCCTTGGAACTTGGAAGTGTTCCTGGGAATTTGGAAGCCACCAGACGGTTTCTTAGCCCACCATGTAGGTGCTGGGTGATCCAAAAAACCCGAGTTCCTCTCCAAGAAAGCGTCGGGTGCTTCTTAACCGCCGAGTGCTATTTCTCCAGTCCCAGGTTTCAGTTTTTTTGAGACAGATCTCATTGTGGGAATATAGCCCTGGCTATGGCGTTGGAAACTCCAACTATGTAAGAACCCAGGGCTGGCCTTCAATTTTGAAGATATATTCCGCCGGCCCCCTGTTCCTTCTTCTCTCTCTTTTTTATTTCTGTATGTGTATGAAATGTACTGTCTGCATGTAGGTTTGTGGCAACCTTGTGTCGTTGCGAATGCCACGGGAAGGTCAAAAAGGGTGGAATTTCCCCTGCAAACTGGAAGTTCTCCTGGCAATTGGAGTTTTAAGAAGGTTCTTTAGGGGCCGCACAGTTGTGGTTGCTGGGATCAAAACCCCGGAGGTCCTCTGTATGAGCGGGTTCCAGTGCTCTTAAACCGCTAAGGCCATTCTTCTCCAAAGCCCTTTTTTTTTTTTTTTTTTTGGTCTTTTGGAGACAGGGATCCCTGTAGCCCAGCTGTCCGGAACTCCCCCTTTGTGTAGACCCAGGCTTGGCCTTAACTCACCCAAAGAAATTCCGCCTGCTCTGCCTTTCCCGTAGCTTAAGGAATTAAAACGCATTGCCCCGCCACCCCAGCCTCCTGTTCCTCTTGAGTGCTGGAAATATTAAAGGTGTGCACCCATGCCTGTACCACCCCCCACAAGAGTCTTTTTTTTCCCAAGCTAGTCTCCTTGACCCCTAACTTTCTATTCAATCAATTTAATGATTTATAAAGGATGCTCTAATTATATATTTTCAAAAACACATATATACACCAATAAACATACCATACCAAATGGTACACCCAAAAATATAATGGCAAATTTAAGTGTCTTTACTATAGTAGCTAAAATGTTACATGGCTGGTTCTTTGGGACAGAGGAGATAGCCAGGTTATATAGTCTGATTATCATACATTTTAACTAAACAAGTTAACCTTTCTTCTTCTCAGTTCCTTGTCTCTATAAAATTGAGGAAATATGGGTCCATTACCACCCACTGGAAGTAGCCAAATAAATGTAATTATAAAAGGGCCAGTTACCATTGCCTCTTGATAAAATGGAAAAACAGAAAAACCAGGAGGTTAATGTGCAAAACATTTAAAATATATGGGCATATCCTGATATAAATCTTCTAAGGACATTGAAAACTGCTATTGGTCTTCCAAATTCACATTCTTGGGAAACTTAACTCATTTGTCATAAGGTATCTGGAATTTTAGAAGCCGTTTTTGATGATACTTTGAGGACGAGGATGATCACAACGGTTGGGGCAATCATGAGAAGAATTAAATGGTTCCAAAAAGGACAAAAAGAGGTTTAACATATCTTGTCCCTTTTTGCTCTTGACACAGGGGGAACACTCTTCCCACCAAATTTTGACTCAGTAAGAAGGTTCTAAAACCAGATACAGCAGCTTCTTGCCCTAGAACTAGGGAAGAAATCTTCTTTTATCTTTTATTAAATTTTTAACCCACCCATCTGTGGCATTCTAATTTTAAGCAACAAAAAAATTGTAACCAATATTAAAGCTTTTTCTTCCTTGGGTCTTTTTTTCCAATCAAGTTTGTCCATTGACCAACATTTCTTACTCAAGCAATTAGGGAACAATCATCAGTAACAAAAAAAATTCAGAATAACAATTTAAACTTTGCCAAAGAGTAGTGGAAAAATATTCATGGTAATTCTTCAACTTAATTTACAGAATTAACATATATATTTTAGTTAAACTGAGGTACACAATGTTCAGGGGCCAAAATACCTCATGATTGAAAAACAGTCTTCTTAAGACTCAGAAAGTAAAAAACCACTTTCCCAGTCCAAGGAAAAACCCACGAAATTTACAAAATTCACTAAGGTCATATAAAGTATGTTAGAAACAGTTATTAGGAAGAGGAACTGTGGGAGCTGTAACCGATTAGTTCCAAAGGATGCTTGCTTCCCTTGGAGTCCATTCACCCATGCCAAGATTTGGGTTTTTCAGTTGATTGCAGCCGCCTTTCCAATCAATTCCAACCCAACTCCTGGAAGTTAAACCCCCTTTGTCCCATTTTACTCTTCTTTTTTTTTTTTTTTTAATTTTCAATGACATTTTTAAAGTCTTAAAAAAAAAAAATGTATTATTTATTTATTTGTATGTATTTTATGAAATGCAGTGTCTGGGCATTGAGTTTGTGGCACCCGTGTCATTGAAATGGGCCACACAGAGTCAGAAGAGGGAATTCAAGATTCCCCCTGGGAAAACTGGAAATTAAAGATTTGGTCTCACCGCCATAATGGTGTGTCTGAGGATCGGAAACCGGAATTTCCCTCTGTAAAAGAAGCGGTGTGGCTCCTTAACCCCCACGTAGGCCATCTCTCCAGCCCTGTGCCCTTACTTTTTTTTTTGTTCTTTCGAGGGACAGGGTCTCCTGTAGGTAGCCCCCCAAGGCTGTTCCTGGAATTTTACTCTGATAACCCCAGGCTTGGGGCCTTTGAAACTCACAAAAGATCCGGCCTTTTATGCCCCTGCCTCCCAAGTGCTAGTGATTAAAAGGCGTGTGGCCACCACAAACCGGGTTTTGTCCATTACTTCTCTAAAGGCAACCCCCCATTAAAACTACTGTTCTATCCAAGTTGTACTATGTGGTAATCCATTACTTTGGGGTTTGGTCAGTTGGTTCTCTATTCTGGGGTAAAATAGGACATTTTGTTCATATCTTCTTTCCCAGGAAAAATTTAAGCACAACAAGATAGTATTACTCAGACACAAAGAATTTTCAAGTATACAGATAGGCCAAATCTTCTGCACCTGGATATTTAAACCCACCAACGTATTTTTCTTTTTTCTCTCTTACCATTTTTGTCATAAATGAAGCCAGAATCATGAGTTTGACCCCCTTCTTCTCACCTTAATTGATTAATTTTAAGTGGCACCCCAATTCCTGAATGATTTTCATAATTCTCCATGGCCTTCACACTCGGGCAGATGAGGCAACAGAATAAAACAGAAAAAGGCATTAAAACTTAGTGCCAACTCTATATTCAATCATTTAATCTCAAAAACGGTCCTAATGTGCATCAAATTTCCAAAACCCCACCGGGACTGAGTGGGCTCCCATTTCCATACCTCTATTTTTTCTTATCTTCCAACCACTTCCTTGGCACTATTTCAACAAATGGAATTTTTCCACAAAGCTGGTGATTTCCATTTGTTCCTTCTAGGAAAAAACTCTCTTTTTACCTTGGTTTTCTATTGACCACCAGTATTCCTGGGTTTTCTTCCCAGTTAACATTTAAACTCCTTTAAGACTTCATTTAAAGCTTGGGCGTGCTTGGCGCACGCCCTTTAATCCTAGCCACTTTCGTAGGCAGAGGCAGGCGGATCTTTGTTGAGTTCAAGGCCAGCCTGGTTCTTTACAGGAGCGAGTTCCAGGAACAGTTTGGAGCTACCAAGAGGAACTTGTCTCAAAAAAGACCCCCCCCCCACAAAAAAAAAACTCTTATAAAGAATTCATCCCTTTCTTCACTGGGCCATTTTGAGTTCCTCCCAAGCTTCAAGTTCTTCTTTCCTTATTCCTAACCCAGTTTGTATTTTTTCTTTTTATGTAACATATTAAAATGGACCATAAAATTCGGTATCCATACAGATACAAAACTAGACTTTCTCTTCCTAAAGCTGTTTTCTTGGACCATTTTAAATTGGGTTCCTTCCCCAGCTTCAAGTTTTCTTTCTTTCTGTTGGTGGTGGTTGGTTTGAATGAGAAATGTGCCCCATAGGCTCAAAGTATTTCAGCATGGAACATTTTTTGTCCCTCAGTTTGGTGGTGCTGTTTTGGGAAGGATTTTAGGAAGGTTTGTGGGCCAACGGCTGATGGGAGGAAAGGTATGGTCAATGGGGGCGGGCTTAGAGAGTTCACCCAAGGCCTTGGCAGGGTCTGGCAGGTGCTTCTTCTTCGGCTCCCTGTGCCCACTGGAGGGTGTGAGCCTCACTGGGCTTTCTTGGCTTCCAAAGACTTCCCCTCCACACCACGGCCTTCCCCATCCCACTATGCACCTGCAAAGGGTCCCTGACACCGTAATTTCATTAAAATCAAAATAAAAGGCTCTCCTTTTATAATATATAGGTCCCTTGGTCATAGTTGGGGGTTTTTTGTTTTGTTGTTGTTTTTTTGTATTGTTGGTTCTGTTTTGAGACAGGGGTTCTCCCTGTAGCTCTGGCTGTCCTGGAATTCACTCTGTTAAGACCCAGGGCTGGGCCCTTGCACTCCATAGAGGAATCCTCCTTGCCTTCTGCCTCCCAAAAGTGCTATGGATTAAAGGTGTGTCACCACCGCCGGCCCGGTTTCATTGGTGGGTTTTATCACAGCAAAACAAACGAAAAAGTTGACTAATTAACATTATCCTAAACCCCAGTTTTGTTTTTCTTTCATATATTGTTTACCATAAAAAATGGCATATAAAATTAGTATTCCACCATAAGATAACAAAAAACTAAGACTTTCCCTTTTCCTAAAGCTTGTTTTGGTTTTTCTCTAAGTTCTAAGTTTCATCTGTCTTCAAACCCTCTATTTTTAAATGAGGCCAAGGGGAAAAAAAGAAAAAAAGAAAAAAAAAAAAAATTTACCTTTAAATTTTCAGCAAGGCTCAAATGGAAGCAAAAGGCCGCTTCAGGCATCGCTTCAATTTTTCAAACAAGGAATCACAAAGGCATAAACACTCATGGTCTATTAGGCCCTCATTTCTATTGTACTTTTATAACACATTCTAAGTTTTAAACTATGTACAAAGAGGGAACCAAAGCCCATTTGCTTTACTTACCTTCTTGAATCCCTCATAGCCTTATTAGGTGACAAGCATCAAAAATTTTTACATTCATAGTTTTTTCTACTGCTTAAAGAGTCTTTCCCATTAGTTTCCAATTTTTTTGTAGGCTTTGTAGTTGAAATTAATACAGTTTTAATGTATTTCCAACTTTAGGGATCTTTCTTATAATGACACATTTTCATGAAACAACCTTTTTCATATATGTTGGCTTTAACCAAAATGCGGCTTCATATGCCCAAAATCCCTTACTACTTGCATACATTAAAACCACAAAGAATCTAAAATGACATTCAGCAAAAAGCAGAATTTTTACTGGTTTAATAACTTAACAAACATTATTTTTACAATTAGAATAAAATTTTTTTTTCTTTTGATATAGTACTGGGGAAATCATACTAGGGCCTTTCAACATGCTAAAAGCCTGTTTTCCTTTCCTTTCCTTTCCTTCTACTTTCCTTTTCTTTTTTAAACTTTTTTAAGAACAGATTCTCCCACTAACTCACCCCATGCAGACTTTTTTCAACTCTTTAGGGGAACCCAAGGCAGGCTTTTCAACATGAATCCCCCCTGGTTCCACTTTCTCTAAAAAAAGAAAAACCCTGTATCACCAGCGTATTGCCCACAGTTTGTTCCTTGTTTTGTTTCTTGCATTGCTTTGTTTTTCCTTTTTTTGGACCAGGCTTCTCCCCTGAAATCCAAGCCACTTAACACTCCTAGAAACCAGGCTGGGGCCTAAGATCTCAAAAGACCTTGCCTGCCTCTGCCCTTCCCAAGTTGGCTTAGACTAAAACGGAAACTTACACTTACCATACCAGGTCTAGTTGCACACAAATCTAGATTTGACTTTGAAGGTGGGATTTTTTTTCTGGGGTTTTTTTGGTTTTGAATGTTAGGTATATTTTAGCAACATTTTGGCAAAAAAAAAAAAATTAAATAAAAATTATAAAAAAATAATGCATAATATTATAACTTTTTGACAATCACATAAAAAGAAAAATCTTTATAATTCTTTTTTTTTTTTTTTTGTTTTGCCTTCTCTTGAGGAAACAGGGTCCTTGTCGGATCACCACTATGACAATCATAAGCCCCAAGCTCATAGTCCTATGTTCCCTTTCTAGAATCCCAGGGCTGCAGCCATTCAAAACTTACAGAAGCTTTCCACACTTCCTGTCTATTACCAACTCAAAAAGTTATAAAAACTCCAATTTAAAAAGATTTCCTTCATAAAATTAAAGGGAGACAGATAGTTATATCAAAGCGGAGATTCCAATGGGTAAAAATGGGAGTTATTTAACTGGGAAAGAAACAAAGGAGGGTGAGTTATAAACAAGGAAACCCATTAGGGTTTAAGGGAAACAAAGGAAGCTCAAGAAAGGGGAGCAGAGTAAAAAACCAGGAGATAAGGTTTTTTTAATAAAAGGGGGAAAAAATTTGGGGGTACTTTTAATTTTTGGGGGGGAGGAAGGAGGAGGGGGTTTTTATACAAGGGAGGAAAAAAAGATATTATGTTATGTGTAAACAAAAAAAAATAAGGAGGGGGGAAAAATAAGTTTCCAAAAAAGGCCTACTGAAAAATTACACAAAACCCCAATACAATATTATTATTTATAATTATTATATTATTTATTATATTTTTTATATTAATATATATATTATATATTATTTATATATATTATATTATATTATACATATTAAAAATTATAAATTATATAATATATATATATATTATATATATATTTAATATTATTAATAATGACAATATATATGAGTGGGATGGAGTTATAAAGCTGAAGTCCTTATAACAAAGGAAATAACTGTATGGCCATAACAAACGGAGTAATCTTCCTTCAGTTGTTGTCAGGGTCTTCCAAAGAGGGACTTCAAAAAATGAAACCAGCAAGAGCCGCTGGGCCCTCCCCCACACTTGGAAGGTGAGACTCCCACTGGCTGACGGGACAATACCAGACTTCACCCAACATAGGGAAAGTTTGGGACCAATGAATCTGGAGTGGAAACCTTGGGGAAAGCCAACCTCCCCTGAAAGGAACTAAGCTCTCAATTTGGGTTTGGGTGGGGGGGGCGGTAAATTCCAATGGTCTTTAATCCCAGCTGTAAAAAGGCCCCAGTAACCACAAACAATGATTTGGGGGCAAAACCAAAAGGGCAAGACTAATTCCTTATTGGTGCAGTAAGTAAAGCACTTTAATTCCAGGGTATAAATATTTTCAACCAAGCTTTAATCCATTGGCTTTTAAACCTTTTTCCTCCAATGGGGCTGGAAAGAAGATGGCTTAGCAGTTGAGGGCTTCCCAAAAAACTGCTTCCCTTTTTGCAGACGAGTGTCAGGGTTGTGAGCCTTTCCAAAAAAAAGGCCATCAAGGGGAAAATGGCAGAGACACTTAAGAAATTCCATTGTTGAGGCCCAAGGGGAACCTGCTCTTTACCCAAGGGCTTTACCTTGGGGTATGCTAAAATCCAGGGGGGCCCACCAACTTAATTACTCAGGAATTCTTCGGCCCTTCGGCCCCTTCAAAAGCCAGATTCCAGTTTCCGGAACCTCCCACCCCCATTTGCTTTCCAAACTGAAAATCCAACTTTCCCAAAACTTATCCCTTAAATTTCCCCAAAAGAGGGCCACATTTGCCATTTTTTTCTGGGACTGGCTCCTAAAACCTCTCCCCCTGAGCCTAAGGGCCCCGGCTACCCCTGGGAATTAAAAACCTTGCTCCAAAGAAACCTTTAGTTCCCTCAGGCCCTTTCATTCCGGATGGAGGGGGGGGNGGGGGAGAGCGCCATAACCTTACACAGAGGACACGTGTTCAATTCCCAGCACCCACATGGTGGCTAATAGGCAGAGGCAGGTGGATCTCTGGGTTCAGGGCCAGCCTGGTCTGCAGGGTGAGCTCCAGGCCAGCTGGAGCTATATAGGGAGACCCTGTCTCAAAAAGACAAAAATAAATAAGATTTAAAAAAAAAAAAATCTTCTCAACCGGAAAGCACATGTGTGGTACTGTAAACACAGCTAAATATATATGGCTAGAGAGGTCACAGATCCTAGAGAAAACCCTTCCTCTATCATATCCCTAGACAAATGTACTATCTTACTATATGCTAAGTATGGATGCTTACTGCACTGATGGAGGCTTTTATAGAATTCCACAACTGGTCAGAGAGAATAGGTGTTCGTGGGATGCCCAGCCCTAAGTAACACAGCTACAATACAACCTCTAGACCTAAAGTTCTCAGAACATAGCAAAACAAGACCAGAGAGAATATTAATGCATCTCTTCACTCTCACCAGCAAAGCTTTCTGATGCAACAGATGCTGATTAACACAGAAAGCTACGGCTGGCCAAAATGTAGAAAAAAAAGAGACTGAAGAGTGCAGATAGAGGGAAGGACTCCTGCATCAAACTCCAGTTCCTCAGGGCTGGGGACCGTTGTGGAAGAGGAGGCCAAAAGACTGTAAGAACCAGTAGTAGGTGAATGACCACAAGAAAAGTTTTCCAGGTGACTGGGAACTTGCTCATATGAAGTTGGAGCAATGGTGACAGTATGCACAAGACCCATACAAACTCAAATCAGACAAAAACCTAGCATAAAAGTGGGAAATGGGTAAAAAGCCCCAGCCTTTGCTGAGGAACTATTGGCAACTGATCACTGCCAGATGAAGAAGACTTAGTCTTCTTTATGGGAGTGATGCTACATAGGCTGACCAGGTTCCAGTGAATGAACTCAAACCAAGGGACATCTGGGGACACAAACTTGACTTGATAGGCCTTAACATATATGACAGAATGCATGAAATCCAGTAGGGGGGAGGGCATGGGAGACAGAGATAGGAAAGGGGGGTCTTAATATGATTAAGATGTATAGCCTGAAATGCACAAAAATTCAATTAAAAAAAAAACAGTAAAATAAAAAAATAAATAAAACAGTAAAAAAATAAATAAATAAAATTAATATTTCCTTTGTGGCTAGAGAGATTGGTCAGCAATTAAAAGCACTTGTTGCCCTTGCAGAAGACCTGGGTTTATTTCCTAGCACCCATAGTGCTAACAACCATCCATGACCCTCCTCTTGCCTCCATGGGCACTTCATACACGTGGTATGCATGCAGACAAAACACTCATATACATAAAATCCTTTTTTAAAAAAAATTTCTGGACCCAGGACGGTGACACACTCCTTTAATCCCAGCACTTGGGAGGCAGAGGGAAGCACATCTCTTGTGACTTTAAGGCCAACCTGGTCTACACAGCGAGTTCCAAGACAGGTGGGGCTACAGGGAGACCCTGTCTCAAAACAAAAAAATCCCATCTACCATATCATCTACAAAATTAAAACTGAGAATCAAATACAGATTTTCAAGTACTCTATGCAAGAGGTTTACCCCGAGTCAAAACACCCAGCCTGAGATAGTTTGGGTTATTTTTTTTTTTAAGACTTTTTTTTTAATTATATTTATAAGTATGTCTCAGTTTTAAGTGTGTGCCCATGAGTGTAGGTACCTGCAGAGGCCAGGGGTGTTAAATCTCCCAAGAACTGGAGTTACAAGTGATTGTGAGCCTCCTGATATGATGGACTCAGGTCATCTGGAAGATCAACAACTGGCTCCTAACCACTGAGTTATCTTTCAAACCCATCAGAATTTTTTTTTTTTTTTGGTCTTTTTGAGGCAGGGTCTCCCTGTAGCCCCAGCCCCAGCTGTCCTGGAACTCACTCTGTAGACCAGGCTGGCCTTGAACTCACAAAGATACGCCTGCCTCTGCCTCCTGAGGACCTTGCAGAGGACCCAGGTTCGATCCCCGGCACCCACATGGCGGCTGATAACCGTCTTTGACTCCAGTTCCAGGGGAATCCAACGCCCTCTTCTGACCTCCGCGGCATTGCACGACACAGGTGCACAGACCTACATGCAGACAGTACATTCATACACATACAAAAATAAATAAAATTTTTAAAAAATTTAAAAAATCAGGGGCTGGAGAGATGGCTCAGCTGTTGGGAGCACTGACTGCTCTTACAGAGGACCCGGGTTCAATTCCCAGCACCCACATGCTCCAACCTACATGCAGACAGTACACTTATACACATAAAAAAATAATAAATAAATTTAAAAAAAGAAAAAAGAAAAAGAATGTAAATTTGAAAATCTATAAAAAAATAAAAATAATAAAAAATCAGATTTTGGACTGGAGATAATTCAGTGGTTAAGAACACTGGCTGTTTTTGCAGAAGACCTGGGTTCAAATCCCAGCACCACATGGCAGCTAACAACCATCTGTAACTCCAGTTCCAGGGGCTCTGACACTCTCTTCTGACATCCACAGGCATTGCATGACACTGGTGCACTTACACAGATACAGGCAATACACACACATGAAATATAATTTTAAAACTTTTTTAAAATCATATTTTAATAAAAAAAAAGCCCAAATAAATAAGGGTAAATTAGAAAAATCCAACCATAAACAAACCAATAAGAGATTATGCACTGCTTTTAATTAATTAGGTATGCTTCTGAGTTTTTTTCTTTTTTTTTTTTTTTTTTTTTTTTTTTTTTTTTTTTTTTGTCTTTTTGAGGACCGTGTCCCCTGTAGCCCCAGCTGTCCTGGAACTCACTCTGTAGACCAGGCTGGCCTTGAACTCACAAAGATCCGCCTGCCTCTGCCTCCCAAGTGCTAGGATTAAAGGCGTGCGCCACTACGCCCGGCCTGAGTTTTTTTCTTAAGAGGTTCCTCCCTATAGCCCCAGCTGGCCTGGAACTCGCTATGTAGACCTGGCTGACCTTAATCTCAAAGAAATCCACCTGCCTCTGCTGGTATTAAAGGCCTGCGTCATCACACTCAGCCTCTTTCAGTAGTTTTTGTATTTCAGGTTCAGCTTATTCAACCTAGAAATATAAAATCTGAGGCTTAGAGATCTGAAATTTTCATCCCACGCTTATCTTCATATGAATGTTCAAAAATCAAAGTGCAATACACACTAAGAAGTATACAGCAGTCTTCAGGCTGTGAATGAGGTAAACATGAAACACAGATTTGGAGTTTAGACCTAGGTCCTATCCACTAGGTTATCTCATGCATATGAAAATACTCTTGGGGCTGGAAAGATAGCCTAGCGGTTAAGAGCACCGACTGCTCTTGCAAAGGAGCTGGGTTCGATCCCCAGCACCCACATGGCGGCAAAGAACCTCTGTAACTCCAGTTCCAGGGGAATCCGACGCCCTCTTCTAACCTCCTCGGCACTGCAGGACATGGGTGCACCAACCTACATGCAGAAAGTACATTCATACACATAAAAAAATAAATAAAATTTAAAAATATATATATTACATTAGAGGGGGCTGGAGAGATAGCCTAGCGGTTAAGAGCACCAACTGCTCTTACAGAGGACCCGGGTTCGATCCCCAGCACCCACATGGCGGCTAAGAATTCCAGGAGAACTCCAGTTCCAGGGGAATCCGAAACCCTCTTCTGGCCTACGCGGCATTGCACGACACGGGTGCACAGACTTGCATACAGACAGTACATTCATACACATACAGAAATAAAAAATAAAAATAAAAATTTAAAAAGAAGAACCGTCTGTAACTCCAATTCCAGGAGAACTCCAGTTCCAGGGGAATCCAAGACCCTCTTCTGACTTGCAGCATTGCACGACATGGGTGCACAAACCTACATGCAGACAGTACATTCATACACATACAAAAATAAATAAAATTAAAAATAAAAAAAAAAAGAAAAAAAGAAAATACTCTTAAAAATCTGAAAAAAAAAAATCCTAAATCCAAAACAGTTGATTCTGATCCTGAGCATTTCTGGTAAGGGACATTAACCATAAGACCTATTCAACATGCTTAAACAGTCTAACGTGTGAATAAATATTCCTTACAAGCATGATTGTGGAGAGGCAACATAACACTCTATTACATAAAAAGACTCCTAATAGCTATATTTGAAAGTCATCCTAGGCGGGGCATGGTGAATTTAATCCCAGCGTTTAGGAGGCAGAGGCAGGTGGATCTCTGTGAGTTCAAGGCCAGCCTGGTCTACACAGTGAGTTCCAGGCCAGCCAGAGCTACAGGGAGACCCTGTCTCAAAAAGACCAAAAAAAAGTCAACCTAAAATAGCATGGAACTTTTCAAACATAGCTATCAAGACTTAAAGATCATGCTGCATTGTTTTACCTATAATAAGATATAAATAATTTTTACTAATACAAGTTAATAGTCTTCCATGAAATTCACTTTTTTGTGTGTGTGCCACCAGGCCCGGCTGAAACTCACCTTTTATATCAACAATGGAAATGTCTCTACTATAAATTCTGAAAACTTTATTTAAAATCATATTAAAAAAAAAAACTTTACCCTACAATTTTGGATACAAAAATGTCAAAGGAACACGTGAGTTTTGAAAGTGATGCCATAAAATTATCTATAGCTCTGAACATTCACCATACTGAAGATTATGGAGGAGGCTGTTCTGTACAAACATAAATAAATCACTACATCGGGGCTGAAGAGATGGCTCAGCAGTTAAGAGCACCAAATGCTCTTGCAGAGGACCCAGGTTCGATTCCCAGCACCCACATGGCTGCTAAGAACCATCTTTAAGCTGGGCATGGTGGCGCACACCTAGCACTGAGGAGGCAGAGGCAGAGATACAAATTACTGTTGATACTTCCCTTTTCTTCATCTTCTTTATCTATTATTCTTTACTGAGCTAGAAAACGATTTTGAGACATTTATTTAAATGTGGCAAAACACACTAGCTCTTCCAAACTCCAGTAAAATAACAGCAAAATGATTTTGTTATAAAAAACCTAAACTTTGGGGCTAGAAAAATGGCTCAGCAGTTTAAAGTTCTTGCAAGTCAGGACCCAGGTTCAATTCCCAGTATCCACTTGACAGCTAACGACTGTCTGTAGCTCCAGTTCCAGAGGATCTGATGCCTTCTGACCTCCGTGGGCACTGCACAACATGGGTGAACCTACACGTATGCAGACAATACACTCATGCATATAAAAAATTTTAAATAATAAAATATTTTTTAAAAAAAGACCAAAACCTTGGGGCTGGAGAGATGGCCTAGCAGTTAAGAGCGCCGAGTGCTCTTGCAGAGGACCCGGGTTCGATTCCCAGCACCCACATGGCAGCTAAGAACCATCTTTAACTCCAGTTCCACGGGAATCCGACGCCCTCTTCTAACCTCCTCGGCATTGCAGGACACAGGTGCACCAACCTACATGCAGAAAGTATATTCATACACATAAAAAAATAAATAAAATTAAAAAAAAATTTTTTTAAAAGACCAAAACCTACAAGGAAGAATAAGGAAGTCAAAAAGAAAGATGACTACAATTAGGTAGCTAAAAATTAGATGGCTGAATTGTTACTAGCCTAACAGACCTGAAAAACTGAAACCCAAACCATCACTAGGGAGACTTGAGGAACATGATTTGTGTTTTTTTAGATCTCAGAATCCCAGAAAGTCTTGGAAATTTGAGGCACTGCAGATTTTGAAAAGTGGAAGTAAAAGTAGACTCAAAGTCACAGAGATGGTTAAAAATCTCCCCCGGATCCCCTAGCCAAGCAAAAACAATGCAATCTTAACTTCTATTTTTTTTTAATTTTATGTGTATGAATGTACTGTATGCATGTAAGTAGGTGCACCCGTGTCATGCAATGCTGAAGTCAGAAGAGGGTGTGGGATTCCCCTAGAACTGGAGTTAAAGACAGTTCTTACCCACTATGTGGGTGCTGGGAATCAAACCCATGTCCTGTGCAAGATCAGTAGGTACTCTTAACTGCTGAGCCATGTCTCCAGCCCCTTAACTTCTAATTCCATCTGGAAAGAGCTACAGGAAAGAGACTCAACAATGTGGGAAGGAAGATTTGAGGCAAGGGCAGTAAGAAAGTATGGTAGACTCAAGGAGCCCATGGATGTACACAATGGCAACATGGTGTGCTGGCTTTTAACTAGGCCAACTCATCACACCTACAATTAAAAAAAAAATAAAAAAAGTTTGTCCTCACCAACCACCACCCCAAAAAATTGCTAGTTGGCCCTACGATGCCCACACTTGTTTTTTCCTTACTTAATAAACAGAATCCCGGGCTGGAGAGATAGCCTAGCGGTTAAGAGCACCGACGCTCTTGCAGAGGACCCGGGTTCGATCCCCAGCACCCACATGGCGGCTAAGAACCGTCTGTAACTCCAATTCCAGGAGAACTCCAGTTCCAGGGGAATCCAAGACCCTCTTCTGACCTCCGCGGCATTGCACGACACGGGTACACAGACCTGCATGCAGACAGTACATTCATACACATACAAAAATAAATAAATAAATAAATAAATAAATAAATAAATAAATAAATAAATAATAAAAAAAAATAAACAGAATCCCGAATATAAACTGATCATTTTTGGTTTTGTTGTTGTTTTTTTGGTCTTTTCGAGACAGGGTCTCCTGTAGCCCCAGCTGTCCTGGAACTCACTCTGTAGACCAGGCTGGCCTTGAACTCACAAAGATCCGCCTGCCTCTGCCTCCGGAGTGCTAGGATTAAAGGCGTGCGCCACCACGCCCGGCTAAACTGATCATTTTTAAAAGTTGTAGCACTCTCTGTGGATGGAGATTCCTAAACAAGCTGGAAGACGTTACTGTATAGGATGTAGGAAAGATATTTTTCACTGACCCCAGAGAAAAACCCTGTTCTTGTCTCTTGTATCACCTCTGGAATCCCATTTAAGTATCTTGGATTATTAAATAACTAGACAAAGATAGCTAAAGAGAGAATAAGTCCTTGGACAATAACAAGGCTACAATACCATCCCTGTACTGTCTAGTCAAAACTTATTACTTGAGAAAGACGTCTACATTGTTTAACCCACTCACATCAGGTCAACACTAACAGAAAAAAAAAAAAAAAGAATTCCTGCCGGGCATGGTGGCGCACACCTTTAATCCTATCACTTGGGAGGCAGAGGCAGGGGGAGCTTTGTGATTTTTCAAGGCCAGCCTGGTCTACATAGAGATGACCAGGACAGCTGGAGCTACAAGGAGACCCTGTCTCAAAAAGACCAAAAAGGAAAAAAAAAAATCTTCACATTTATAACTTTTTAAACTATGCAAATTGATAAAATAAAACATAAATTAGATAATTCCAATTAATAGCAAGAATAAATACAATATAATGTATTTTATACCCTCAGAAACCTTTCATAAAAGTAACAGTATTATATAAATTGTGCACCAAGACCAAGCAAGTAGGACGGTTTTCTAAGACAATTAAATTTGAATTTCTTTAGAGACCTGTATAAATACATGTTAAATGTGTATTTTATAAAAACAATGAGGCATGCCAGGCGTGGTGGCGCACGCCTTTAATCCTAGCACTTGGGAGGCAGAGGCAAGCGGATCTCTGTGAGTTCAAGGCCAGCCTGGTCTACAGAGTGAGCTCCAGGCCAGCTGGGACTAAAAAAAGGGGGACCCTGTCTCAAAAATACCAAAAATAAAAAAAAAATTTAAAAAACCAATGAGGCAAGCACTTTTCTGTTAAGACTGTCTTTTAGGTATCTTGCATAGACCACAACAGCTTTTAAACTTACTGAAGCAAGTAGGTATTCTTTGACAGAATAGTATGACACAAATAAAAAACTAGCTAAAAGTCTCAAAGTAAAGATAACACAGGCTTTCTCACTCAGGCCCTGCTGACAGGTTAGCCCAAGAAACTGTACTGTGAGGCTGTCCTATACATACACTCAAGGAAGTTCAGCAGCATCTCTTGCTTCCACCCACTAACAGCTACCAGTCCAGACAATTCTGAGACTGCCAAATGTCCCCTGAGAACCCACAGAAAATGTAGTTAAGTCACAAATCACTGTGCTTCATTCACCAGATGCATTTGGCTATAAACAGAATATTTATACTGACTAGACTTTCAGCATAGTAACATCTCTAAATATTCTCAAAGTTCATTATGGGATATAAACTATCAACTGTAACAGATCAGATTATCTCTAATGCCCCTCTAAAGCCCTCAGAGGATTTTACATCACACAAATATTTTTTAAAGACTTTTTTTATTTTTAATTTATTTATTTTTTATGTGTATTACTGTACTGTCTGCATGTAGGTTTGTGCACTTGTGTCATGGTGCAATGCTGTGGAGGTCAGAAGAGGGTGTCGGATTTCCCTGGAACTGGAGTTAAAGACGGTTCTCAGCCGCCATGTGGGTGCTGGGGACCAAACCCAGGTCCTCTGCAAGAGTGGTCAGCACTCTTAACCGCTAGGCCATCTCTCCAGCCCCCCATCACAGAATATTAATCACAGAAATATTAATAGCTTCTGTCTACTGAAGCCTATCTATGTGCTAGGTACAGTCCTACGACTTTACGTTGATCCTCTCCTTTTATAATCCTCATCTTCATGAGGTAGCTATTGAGCCTGCTGGAGTATAAAACTATTTTAAAGTCTACTTTAAGCTATCTAAATGTTTCCAGAAATACTTATCTCACTATGGCCATTCTAACATTAAACTAAGTATGAAATAGTTTTACTTGTTTAGTTTGTAATTTATGACCAAAGTCTACTTATTGTAGCTTTCATGAATTGAGTGCTTCCTATAGCTAACAAGTCAAGAGAGACAATGATGGTTCTTGAAACATTTTTTACCACTAAGGCAAAATAAAATGATACATTTTAAACTTTTACCTATGATTCTTTAATTACTTTCAGGATTTTTCTCACTTGGCTCTAACTCTTCACACACAAAAATTCAGTGTGTAATTATCTGATGATATATCTGTAATTTCAATTTGCCTTGCAGTTTGAGTTCAAATCCCAGCTGGTCCGTCCTTTGGAAACAAAGACAAGTTAACTTTATTCAGGCTTCAAATTCAGCTATGTAACCTGTTACCAGGAGGTTAAGAGTTAATGGGCTCTCAATAAAATGGCCCTTCCCCTCACTTCCATATGAAAGCAGATTAAGCATGGGTTAAGGGACAAATCCCTAGAAGCAATCCATTCAGCAGATAACTAACAAGGGCCAAGGGAGGAGGTAATTAGAGGCAATTAGTCCACCTGTTTTCCAAGTCTATTGTTTTACTTTACCTTAAAAGAATTGTTCCTTCCCCTCTCCCTTTACCTCAAGGCTAACTGCCAAGAAATTTTTATTCATATTTCCCTCCAAAAGGAGGAAGATAAAAGTATAGCCTTTCCAGCTGGAGAGTTGGCCTAGTGGTTAAGAGGGCAGACTGCTCTTGCAGAGGACCTGGGTTCGATCCCCAGCAACCGTCTTTGACTCCAGTTCCAGGGGAATCCGACACCCTCTTCTGACCTCCTCTGCATTGCATGACACGGGTGCACAAACCTACATGCAGACAGTACAACATTCATACAGATACAAGAATTTAAAAAAATAATTAAAAAAAGAAATTTGCTTAAAAAAAAGTATAGTCTTTCTTCTCAATACCACTAACCAGTAATTATAATTCATGTGTTTTGCTGTCACTAACCGAGGGCATATTATCTATTTTAAGAATTATTTGCGAGCTGGAGAGATGGCCTAGCGGTTAAGAACAGGTTAAGAGCAGGACCCGGGATCGATCCCCAGCACCCACATGGTGGCTGAGAACCGTCTTTAACTCCAGTTCCAGGGGAATCCAACGCCCTTTTCTGACCTCCGCGGCATTGCAGGACATGGGTGCACAGACCTACATGCAGACAGTACATTCATACGCATAAAAAATAAAATTTAAAAAAACCCTGTCATACTTAACAGAAGAAAATGTAATTCATGGATTAAGATACCATCCAAACATCTGTGTCTATACCAAAGTAACCTACCATAACAATTAGTACTGTTTAAATACCTATATATCTACTTGCGTGTGCTTCATTAGTAGGATCGAAAGGTTATGCCTGGACAAGCTGGCAGCCCATGAAAGAAAGCCACAATTGACTAGAGACCAAGACAACAGCTCCAGAGAAAGTGGACTGTTTTGCGTCTCATCCACCTGTGCCCCTTTTCTAAGCCTAGGGAACAATCTGCGTAAGAGGGGGCGCAGTAGAATGTAAGGGCTGCGATTGGGGTGAATGGTGAAACTACAACAATATAGACTGGACACTCATTTGATCAACTTGATTGAACATACAAGCCCCCCCCCTGCTGGATGGTGGGACCCACGAGCTGTGTGGGTTTGGGCACAACTGCTTGCAAATTGGTTTTACATGAAGGATGCTTGTACTCACAAATTATCACTTATTGTTTAAAAAAATGAAAACAAAACAAAACAAAAAACAGAAAGATGCAGAAAAGTTACGGCAGAATGCATGATTTGGGATGGGTAGGGGTGGGGTGGGGGGAAGGGAAAGGGATATATGCCTGAACTGATTTGGAAAATGATGTTGAAATACACAAAGCATCAATAAAAATAAATAAATAAAAATTAAAAAAAAGAATGGGGCTGGAGAGATGGCCTAGCGGTTAAGAGCGCCGACTGCTCTTACAGAGGACCCGGGTTCGATCCCCAGCACCCACATGGCGGCCGAGAGCCGTCTGAAACTCCGATTCCAGGAGAACTCCAGCTCCAGGGGAATCCGAGACCCTCTTCTGACCTCCGCGGCGTTGCACGACACGGGTGCACAGACTTGCATGCAAGCAGTACATTCACACACATACAGAACTAAATAAAAAATTAATAAAAAAAAAAAAATTAAAAAAAGAATTATTTGCAATTCAGTAATTTACTGAGTGAAAGGGCCAAATCTTTGAAAAGAATCAATCTTTGGAAATTGGTTCATAAGCCACTGTCTCCTTATTGGAAAAATCGAGCAATATTTTATTAAGTAGTAGATGAAATGTAACTTATTACACGTGATTCTTTTGTTCCATCTAAATGTTTGAAACGTTTAAAAACAAAACAAAACAAAAAAATACTCAAAAAGTTCAGTTGCAAGGTGGAACCAGAACAAGGATTCAAAGAGCTCTCTCTCCTAATCTCTAAAATATGTAGTCAGTGTTCAGGTGAAAGCTGTTGACAGGAAAGGCGTCAGTATAACTCTCATAACTGTAAAGTAAGTCTGTTACATTTTTTTCCTTTTTCAGTTTTATTCTTGGATATTCAGAAGAATTTTACTAAACAGTCAATTTCATTTGTTCTTAAAATATTGTATAGGGGCCAGAGAAATGGCTCATCAATTAACAGCACTGGCTGCTCTTGCAGAGGACCTGGGTTCGATTCCCAGCATCCAAACTGCAGCTAACAACCACCCATAACTCCAGTTCCAAGGTATCTGATGGTCTCTTCTGAGCTCCTGGGGCACTGCACGACATGGGTGCACCTACCTACATGCAGCCAAAACATTTATACACAAAAAAAATTTAAAAATAATTAAAAAGTATTTTATTTATTATTTTATGTGTATGAGTGTTATTGCCTGCATGTGTGTAAGTGCACCCGTGTCCTGCAATGGCCTCAGGGGCCAGAAGAGGGTGTCAGATCCCCTGGAACTGGAGTTAAAGACAGTTGTTAGCCACATACGGGGCTGGGAATCAAACCCAGTCTTCTGTTACGTGCATCCAATGCTCTTAACTGCTGAGCCATCTCTCTAGCCCCTGAAAAAAAATCTTAAATTCAACGATCAGATGCTGATTTTGTTTTGAGGCACTTACTACGTAGCCATAGCTACAGCTGAACTTGTGCTTTTTGTGGCCCTCCCTCCCAGTGCATAGTTTTCCCCAAGCTAAATCTGTTCATTTGTTCTTAAAATTTTGACTTCAAGAAACAGAAGTCATTACAAGTTCTCCAAAAAAAATGTTCTGGCACTCAGAACTTCAAAATCTGCAACAAGAAGAATTATTTGATCAACAAATGGGTAGAGCTCAATGGAGATCCAACCTTGGGTTCAATGCCCAGGGTACACACACAAGCACAGACCCTACCTGGGAGAAGGGGAAGGATGACAAAGCTGTATCCTGGAGCTTGGGAGGCAGAGGCAGAAGCAGCTCTGTGAGTTCAAGGCCAGCCTGGTCTACATGAGTTCAGGTCAGCTGGGGCTACACGGAAACCCTGTCTCAAAAAGACCAAAAACAGACAAATATATAAATAATGTAAAAACAAAAAAAGCAAAAACATTTTTGTTCCTGAAAATACCAAAATGCCAAATGTATCCTAATTTTCATGATTGTGAGATTTCTAGGTACAATGTCTACCAGCAGCACCATTTCTAAACAGAAAACCACATTAGAAAAGAAATAGAGCTGTACCCATAAGAGCACACCTTTAATCCCAGCACTCAAAAGAGGCACAGAGGCAGAGGTATCTCTGAGTTTCAGGCTAACTTGGTTTATAAAGTGAGTTCCAGCCCAGCCAGAGCTACACAGTGAGACCTTGTCTTAAAAACAAGACACTGAACCTCACTGAACATCATCAATTATCAATAAAAAAATGTTCTCAAGAAAGTCACCAAATACTACATAGCGAGTTCCAGCTGGGGCTACAGGAAGACCCTATCTCAAAAAGACAAAAAAAAAAAAAAAAAAAAAAAATAAAAAAAAAAAAAAAAAAAAAAAAAAAAAAAAAAATTACTAAATAGAGAAAAAAAATGTTAAAGATACTGAATCACCCTTTATATGAAAACTGTTTCAACCTTCAAACCAACTTATCTGTGACATTGGTGAAAAATATCAAAAAATTTTAAATTTAAAATTAGTAACTTACCCAAAAACATCAACTTTATTCTTTTTTTCTTTAAATGTTTGAAGAGACATAAAAAGAACGTCAATGAATATAATGCTCACTTTTTGTTAGCTGTACTGTGCACCTGTTACTAGTGTAAAATTACCAGCAAACTGATCCAAACCTTTTATATATTTATACATTTAGTAACTACCCTAACTGATATAAAAGGAACTGAGGCACAGATAACTTGCACAGGGTCAACATCTAGGAAGTGGTGGAGCCAGGGCTTGAACCCTCTCAAATTTCTTTAAGGTAGGATGAAAAAAAGATATTTTTTTCTAGAAACAAGAGTGTTGTGAATGCAAACAAAAAAAAAAGTCAGTTATAAATGTATGCAGATGAAAATGAAGATTACACAAACTTCAGCTCTAAACACGAGGGTTGTTTCTCTATTTGCTCACAGTTAAACATAAAACTACACTGAATCCTAAAAGCAGTCCGCAGAGCATAGGAAATAATTTACTGTCACTTTTCCGATACTTAATTTAACAGGCTAACCAAAATACATCCTAATTTAAAGGATGGGGGAAGGGTGCTGTAAGCGGAGCGGTAGTTTCAGGAAAACGATTTCTCTGGGTCCACTTAATTAGGAAAACAGTGTGTTTGTTAGGGAAAGGGGTAAAAAAGTGAAGATGATAATCACACTCCCTTAACGCCCCACCCCACCCCGCGGGAAAAAAAAGTAGCGAACTGTGGGTCAGAGCCAAAGCTAACTGAAGAACTGGCCCAACGGGATCCCGTGAGGGGTTGACAGGAGACCCTCGCAGAGGGGGAGGGGTGGCGATGACAGATCAGGCGGCGGGGAGCAGGCATGCCTCCCGCCCCCGAAAAAGGGAATGCTGGACAGCAGGGGTGGAGAGGCAGGGAGCAGACTCAGCTGAGCCGCTGAAGTGAGGGAACCGGGCAGGGACCACGAGAAAGGCGGGACCCTCGGGCAGGAAGGGGTCTGCGTGCGGCAGGGGCAGGTCGGACGCGGCTCGCGCCAGCTGACCCTCCCGCTCGCCACCCCTCCGCCCCGACAAACTCACTTTCTCCGCACCCCGAAGTCCACAAGTCTCCCCGACCTCGCTCCAGGCCCCCCCACCCAAAGCCCGAGAGCTGCGGCGGGGTAGCCGGGGCTTCCCCGTCGCCCTTCCCGTCCGGATGGAAGATCGAGCCCGGGACACGGCCCAGATGCGTGGGCCAAAAGGCCAGGAGCCGCGCGGAGGCCCGGGAGCCGGGTGACAAGTCGGCACGGCCGACGGGCGCCTCACCTGACAGAAACGTCGGCAGTAATCCCGGCTACTGATCCCGACACCGCTGCCACAGCCACCGCTGCCGCCGACCCCTCTACCTTCGTCCACAGCTCTGAGCCCCACAGGGCCCGGGGGGGACTCCACAATGGCCACGAGCTCCTCTCCGAGGCGCTCGGCCTCTTGGTCGCTCTCTTCCTCCGCCATGAGGCTCTCGCCGTCCAGCGCGTACCCAGCCCCTGCGCTGCCTCCGCCGCCGCCGCCGCTGCCTCGGCTAACCTCCTCCTCCTCTAGTTCCCTCCCCCTTCCCTCCGCCCTAGCCGGACAGGGGCCACTCGGCTGGGCTCTACTTCCGGCTCCGCCCACCCACGCCCCCAGTTTCCACTGGAGGAAAAAACCGCCAATCATACGCATGCCCGCCCTACACTTCTATTGGTTCTGTCAGCCGTCAGTCCGAAAACTTCCCAGTTGGTTGGTCACAGCTGCCCGGCGGTTGCTGAGGACCGCCTACGAGTTCTGCCATAGGCCGTGCTGGAGGACGGGGCGCGGCTGGGGACACGGCGGCCGCGGCGGGGCTTGCTCGGGCGGCGGCGGCGGCGGCGGCATCGGCGGCATCGGCGGCGGCTGTGGCGGCATCGGCGGCGGCGGCGGCGGCGGCGGCGGCGGCGGCGGCGGCGGCGGCGGGCCCTCCTCCCTCATCCCGTTGCTCCTCCTTTTCTCCCTTCTTTCTTTTCCGGCCGAGTCTCGTGCAGTTCCCTTAACGGCGGCCCCGATCCTACGGTCTCGAAAAGCCCGAGAGGCGGAAGGTGGGCCCGGCGGTTAGTGCTGGCGGCGGGCCGGGGCCCTCTGTCTGGGAACGGGAGCCAGGGGCGGGGTCGACTCCGGCAGCGGAGAGAGAAGACGAGGTTCCTGACAGCGCCGGCCCGCACCCACTGCCCGCTCCCCAAAGACCGCAGCCGACTTGGCGGCCGACTTCCTGGGCCTTCGGCTGGCAGCTGGGACGCGACCCCGGCCCCGCTGGCGGGGTCGAGGCGCGGGGCGCCACCGCGGCGGGCGTGGCGGGAGGGGGCCGTCTAGACGCCGGGCGGCCAGCTCCTGCCTTCCCCGCCCCCACCGTTGCCTGGGGCCTGCGGAGCGCGGGCCGCTGGGCCTCCGCCTGGGGCTTGTGGGCCGAGCTCGGCGGGGGAGTGTAGGAAGCGTCACCTGTGTGGCGGTTCCGGACGCTCTGCTGCAGAGCTGCCTCTGCCTTTCCCTCCCGCCACCATTTTTTCTGTTTGTTTTTACAGTAAAGGCATGACTTCCCGGCGCCGCAGGGAAAATAGGGTGCAAGCCCAGAAACTATTTCCCCACCACCACTTGTTGAAAAACTGATTCGAAGGCGTCCCGGGGTCGGAACAAACGGAAAGTGCAAGGATTGGATGCGAGTCTCTCTAGTTTTGTAGTGGAGAACCTTAACTGCCCCGTATCAAGAACACTGGAAGCTAACCGGTACACATTTCAACTTGAAAACTTCTGAGGAGTTTGATTTTGCTCTAGTGCATAACTTGCTTTGCTTTTGTTAGCCGGTTCCTGCGCTATAACTTTTTAACTTCCTCATTTGTTTAAAATATCTTTGTCTTTGAAAATATTTCTGTCCTTTAGGTATGTGGCCTACATTATCCACTACAGGATGGATATTTGCATCGGCATCGGCAGTAACGTGAACAAACTTTTCAAAAGTTAAGGGAGCAGAAAAATACAAACCTGTCTCATCAACACAAGAATTTACAAATTTATTCGAAGTTTGCAATCCAAATTTTAACACTTTCTTACATAGAAAATACATTAAGCATTACTAAAAACAAGTAGTGTTTTTAACTGCCTTAGAAGCGTTAATCATGATTGGCACAGGTTTGTTTCAGAAATACAAACTACACACTGTTAGCATAAAATGGTAATTTAGTTAGTAGTGGGCACAATACCTGACCAATAAGACCTGTGTGGCAAAAGATTTAATAGACCAAAACACAGGTTTTAAACATAAAACCTAGATTTTGGGGGCTGGAGAGATAGCCTAACGGTTAAGAGCACCGACTGCCCTTGCAGAGGACCCGGGTTTGATCCCCAGCACCCACATGGCTAAGAACCATCTGTAACTCCAATTTTAGGAGAACTCCAGTTCCAGGGGAATCCGAGACCCTCTTCTGACCTCCGCGACATTGCACGACACTGGTGCACAAACCTACATGCAGACAGTACATTCATACACATACAAAAATTAATTTTAAAAAAACCTAGATTTTATGTACCTTGTCAAATTTTCATACTTTGTTAATTGCTCTGGTTTGAAATCATAGGCTTCTTACACATTGTTTAAAGATGATAAGAAATTTCATGTTAGTAAGCTATACATTGTTTTTTTTCCTGTGTGTGTATGAGTGTTATGCCTGCATGTGTGTAAGTGCACCCCTGCTGTGCAGTGCCTGTGGAGAACAGAAGAGGGCATTGGATCTCCTGGAATTGGAGTTATGGACGGTTGTTTGCCGCCTTGTGGTTGCGGGGATTCGAATCTGGGTCTTCTGAGCAGTTAGTGCTCTTAACCGCTGAGCCATCTCTCCAGCCCCAACATTACATTCTTCACTGTGAATTAATGCAGTGGGATAATCTGTGTTTTGTAATTAAACATGTAAAGTATTCTCTAACATGTTTTTGCAGAGCAGAATTCCATATTTCTATCATTTTACTATCTTAAATTTTGGCTCAAAGGCATGGCTCCAGGGGAAAATTAAGACTGCCTAATCATTTATTACTGAACTGTGATCATTAGCTCTGGTTTTGGATACCTTTGCATAGAACTGACAGTGGAATGATCATAAAAGGGTTGTGGTACTAGGGAAATGGCTGCACTTGCTGCCAAGCCTGACAAGAGGCGGGAGGATTTCAGATTCAAAGCCAGCCTGAGCAAGTGGTTTGGTTTTGTTTTGTTTTTAAGTTTGTTATTGTTAAGCAATTTCTAAATTAAATATTTGGACAAACACTAAAGATGCTCTGGATTTTTTTTTTTTTTTTTTTTTTTTTTTGTTATTTGAGTTTTGCTTGGTTCGTTGTTGCTATTGTTTGTGTTGATGGGGATCAAACCTAGGACTTAGCTTGTGCTAGTCTATTGCTCTACCACTCAGCTGTATTCCCAGCTCTTCATTTACTTTCTTAAAACATTGGCAAGTGCCAGGCACGCCTTTAATCCCAGCACTCAGGAGGTAGAGGCAGACAAATCTCTGGGAGTTTAAGGCCAGCCTGGTCTATGGTCTACATAGTGAGTTCCAGGACACTTGGGGCTACAGGGAGACTCTGTCTCAAAAAGACCACAAAAAAAAAAAAAAAACTTGAACTAATATCTAAATTGGGGCAAGATTTATTATTATTACTCTGAATACTTGTGATTAAGCTATTCTAAAAGATAGAGGCATCTAGGATAATTTGAGTTATTTAATAAACCCATCCTAGCTGGAAGAATGAGCTCTAAGTTCAGTGAGAGACCCTGTCTTTAAAAAAAAAAATAGTAAAAAATAACAGATGACATACATGTCACTCTGGTTTAAATGCACATGTATATGTACATAGGCATATACCACACATACCCCAAAATAAAATCAAGGACTGGATTTAACTGATAATTTGCTTTAGTTTGGCTTTCTAGGTAAGTTAAAATTTAGAAGACACAGTCTACCAAATTGATTGTGTGTGTGTGTGTGTGTGTGTGTGTGTGTGAGTGAGTGTGAGAGACAGGGTCTTTCTTTAGCCCCAGCTGTCCTAGAACTTACTATGTAGACCAGGCTGACCTTGTCACTGAGATCTGCCCCCCAGTGCTGGGATTAAAGGTGTGTACCACCAAAATGGGCTAAGTTTTTGTTTTGTTTTGTTGTGGGGGGGGGTGTTTTTAGTACTGCACTGTTTTTTTTAATCTTTACATTTAAAATGCTTATTCCCCACCTTCAATCAAGTCTGTGACTATTATAATACTTCTCTTTCTCTTAGGAGAACCTTTATTCAAAGTCAAAATGGAACGATTTGTAGTAACAGCGCCACCTGCTCGAAATCGGTCTAAGACTGCCTTGTATGTGACACCTCTTGATCGAGTCACTGAATTTGGAGGTGAACTTCATGAAGATGGAGGAAAACTCTTCTGCACTTCTTGCAACGTGGTTCTGAATCATGTTCGCAAGTCTGCCATTAGTGATCACCTCAAGTCAAAGACTCATACCAAGAGGAAGGCAGAATTTGAGGAGCAGAATGTTAGAAAGAAGCAGAGGCCCCTGACTGCATCTCTTCAGTGCAACAGTACTGCACAAACAGAGAAAGTCAGTGTTATCCAGGACTTTGTGAAAATGTGCCTGGAAGCCAACATACCCTTGGAGAAGGCTGATCACCCAGCAGTCCGAGCTTTCCTCTCTCGCCATGTGAAGAATGGAGGCTCCATACCTAAGTCAGACCAGCTGAGAAGAGCATACCTGCCTGATGGCTACGAGAATGAGAATCAGCTCCTCAACTCACAAGATTGTTGACAAGGCCATTGTGATCAAGATAAATGATGTGGAGTATTAAAAGTTAATGTGTTGATTGTGTGCTTCATTTTTATATTTATTTCATTTAAAATCATGTGATACAGAATAGTTTTGCAATGTATATATAGTTGCAGGCAAAAGAAAAAGACCTCACTGCAGATCTTACCATTACTTGTAGTCACCAATGGTATAAAGCAAAACTTAGATATAGAGTGTGTTATGATATCTGAAACCTGATGGTTAGCTTTCAAATTGATGGTTTTTCTCCTGAAGTGTTTATGCATGGAAGAACTGCCCTGCTTTTTTAGCCCTGTTGCCATGTATGATTATTCCTTGTGAGGTTACCTAATTATTTGGATTGAGAACTAGCCTGAGAAATTGAAGCTGCTGCCAGGCAATACCACTCACAGTAGCTTAAAGGAATTACTTGTGATTACTTTCCAAATAGAAGGGAAGGTGGGTAATGATCTGAGATCCCTAGGAGAAATGACTGTTCATTGCAGACTACATTTTATTTGTATATGAGGTAATTACCTAACTAGATTCCACTTCCTCACTCTCTGCTTTTTAAAGACTTGTATTTAGTAGCAGCTTCAAGTGACCAAAAGACTAAAATTTCTATTAATGTCAGTGCCAAAAGCCATGGGGGATTTTGCAGTGACAAGATTTTAGTCTCTTACTATGAACAGAAATCTTTGAACCATAGCTTTCATATTAAACACCATCTGGGATTTGCAAACTTTTCTTTCTCGGTGTTAAAAGACTATGGGACTGATCTTTTCATTTAAACACACTGGTTTGGTTCCTCTTTTTACAAGTAAATAGTTACCTTTTGGCTGACAGATTAAATAAGAAAATTGCTTTCTATATATTAATTTTTCCATAATATTTTATAAGTTTATTTAGATAGATTAGAAACAAGTTTTACTCTCACTTTTATCTTTGCCTCTGGTGGTACAGGTTTTTAAACTTGGATGCTAAACTTGTCTCAGAAAGAGGCAAGAACTTCATAATGGAAGGAAAGCAGGGTGCTGCTTAACTGAGTCAGGAGCTAATCAGTTCTGTTAAAGGTCAACCATGTTTAGGTTCTCTGAACCTCACTCCTGTAAGTTATTAAATGAGCTCAGAAAAGTCATCAGATCTAAATTGTAATTTTTATAAAATTTAGTAACGGAAGACTTGGATTAGAGCTTCAATATAAAATATTTGAAAACATTGAAGTTTAAAATTGTTTCCATTACATGACACAGGCAAGATGCCCTGTATAACTTGGAATTATCTTTGAGGTCATTCTGCCACAGATTTCCATTAAACAAAAAGCCAAAGTTAGTAAGAAAAATAACAGTTCATGTTTTTAAGAACTTGTCTTAAGGGTCTTTTGTAGACTTAGTGTTCCTAATTCAGGTATTCAAAGTGACCGTCTGGTTTATTTTGTTTTCATTTAAAAAGCCTGCTATGAAAAAAAAAATCAGTTCTCAAAATTTGAAGTTTCCATGTTTGGTTATATTCCTGTAGCACAATAGATGCCTACAGTAGTGCTACAGTTGGAAAAGCACACATAAGAGACCAGCAGCAGAATGGAAACAATATTATTTTGTTTCCTTTTCCTCTAGGAAAGAATTTGCAGGCAACCATGTTTAAATTGTCTAAGATAATAGGAGATCTAAGCAGCTAAGAAGATAATTGAGTTTTATAGCACTATTTTCAGAATAAACCAATCATTCTAATTTTTCAGAATTCCATGATTTGGACTGTTTACTCTTGTCTGGGTATTAATTTGCACTATCAATAAACATCCCAGCTTGTAAAATGATTGATGTTGCACTAGAAAAATTCACATTGTGTTGCTTATAGTTATTACTGACTTCATAAGTACTTAGTTCCTGTATAACTTTTCCGGGCTTGCAACTATTCCCACATTTCATCATCTTTAGGGGCATAGTTCATTCTCTTAGGGTTATATCATGTCCTTAGAATGAGTTTTAATCCTCTTGGACGTTAGTATTAATGTTTCTTATTATGAAAGTTTGTTTCTTGGAACTGGCTAAATTTGTCTCAGAAAAAAATACAGAATGGTTATATTAGCCTGCTCAGACTGGTAAAATTTTGTGAAACCATGATTGGCATGTTAGATGACAAATGAGACTATCGAAAGGGCATGTGCTACTTGAGGCAAAGAACATGTACAGAAGCTTTCCATCTAGTGTTAGTGATACTATACTATTGGAAAAAATAGCAGCCTTTTTATAAGTTGTATGCATAATCATAAGCTTTGTAATGTTTCACTTATAAATTGCCTTCAAAACATGCTTACCTGTTAGTGTTTCTCAAAGTATGGTAGTATGTCTTCCAGAATTACACTATATTCTGACAGTAAATAGTTGTAGCTTGTTGAAATGTTTGACTTTCTTGTTGGTTTCTTTTTCATTATATGGGAGCATATAGCAAGCCTGAAAGACATTGTAATCATTTTTTACAGAGTGAAATTTTAGATTGTGTATGAGAGCCTATATAGTTATGTTATCCATTATCTTTAATTACAGGCTTTCATTTAACTGCTACTTCAGTTATTGCCTATGGCCCTACTGAATTTTAAGGGACCAGAAAACATTTAAAGTACCATTGGCAAGATTTCCAAGCTGAAGCTTTTGCCTGAGTTTGTACCTGAATGTTAATGGAAGTACATAATTTCCATTAAAAGCAAATTTTAAGGTGGCCCAAAGTAAATGCCGAAAATTGTCAACTGATACTCATTTATTGTAAGGGCTTTCCATGTTTAACTTACCTCAAATGCCATTAAATGATTGGTTTAAATGGAAGATTAGTCCTAGAATTTCACTCAAAAGCTAGCCTAAAATAAATTTGCTTTGGCTTCTGGTCAGCACTGATGAAAATGTGAATAGTTAAACGGCTCTCCTCAGCCTTGGTTTATCTCAACCCATACTATTATAGATTTCTGAGGTACATACAGTCTTTACCTAGTGCTATTTTACTTGTATCCAGATACTGTATTAATTAAAAATTTACTATGTTCATTTCTGTATTCCTGTGCTTCTTTTTCCTCTGTTCATGCACGTATATTTACTATAAATGTGTTGCTTTTTTGTTTATGACTTTTAGAAATAAATTTGAAGACGTTTTGAAAGTTTTTGAAAGCACATTTTGTTTTGAAACCCATTGACAAATATTTTGAATTTTCAGGTTTTTATTTGAATAATTTTCTACCAGTCATTTCTCCTGTTTATAGTTTTAGCCTTTATGCCCATCAAGAAAGCATATTCTGTTAAACCAGAATTACGTCATAGCCCCAGATAGGTCTCCTCCACCCCAAATATTGTAGGTAATATATAAGCTTTACCAACATTTTTTATGGAAACATTCTACCTTTAGAAGTACAAGGGGCCGGAGAGATAGACTAGTGGTTAAGAGTGCTGACTGCTCTTGCAGAGGACCCAGGTTTGATCCCCAGCACCCACATGGCAGATGAAAACCGTCTTTAACTCCAATTCCAGGGGAATCCGACGCCCTCTTCTGACCTCCGCGGCATTACACGACACGGGTGCACCAACCTACATGCAGACAATACATTCATACACATATGAAAAAAAAAAAAAATACAAAGGAGTGGAGAGATAGCTCAAGTGGTCAAGAGTACTTGCTCTTGCAGAGGGCCCACATCTGGGAGGTCACAACCACCTGTAAAGTCCAGCTCCAGGGATCTGACACCCTCTTGGCATCCAGAGCACCTGTACACACAGGTACACAAATGCATGCTGGTGCACACATACACATAGATTAATCAGCCTTTAGTGGTCAGTGGACATCAATTGACACCACAGGACGAGCCTTAAAAGTATTGGGCTGGAGAAATGGATTAGCAGTTAGAGCACAGGCTGCTCTTACAGAGAACCCAGTTCTCAACACCCACATGGCAGCTAACAACCATTTGTTCTGGCCTCCACATGCATTGCACACATGGTACACTTACATTACCCAGGGAGAACACACAAAAATACAAATTTTAGAAAATAAGTTAATGAAAAGCGAAGCCCTTGTTTCCATCTTATATTTTGTTTGTTTGGTCTTTTTGAGACAGGGTCTCCTTGTAGCCCCAGCTGTCCTGGAACTCACTCTGTAGACCAGGCTGGCCTTGAACTCACAAAGATCCGCCTGCCTCTGCCTCCCAAGTGCTAGGATTAAAGGCGTGCGCCACCACGCCCAGCGTAATGGATTGATTTTTAAAGATCTTTTCTACCATTCTGGCTTTAGTCTTCTGACAGGGCAAGGCTATCTCCCTCAAAGCTATGTAAAATTAATAAAGTAAAAATTTCTTTTGGTGAGTTTTTAAAAACATAAGATGGAGCTGGGCGTGGTGGCGCACACCTTTAATCCTAGCACTTGGGAGGCAGAGGCAGGCGGATCTTTGTGAGTTCAAGGCCAGCCTGGTCTACAGAGTGAGTTCCAGGACAGCTGGGGCTACAGGGAGATCTTGTCTCGAAAAGACCAAAAAAAGAAAAAAGGAAAAACAAAATCCATTACTACATTTTCCAGGGAATCCCATAATTGTGTTTCTAGGTCTTATACCAGCATTTCTCACCCCACCCCACCCACCTACCCACCTCCAACCCCTGTCTATAAACTGAGTTGTATTAGGTACGTAGAGTACACAGTGTCACTACACAAGGAAGCCTTAAACCAGACTTGCTAATTTTTTTTTTTTTTTTTTTTTGTCTTTTTGAGACAGGGTCTCCCTGTAGTCCTAGCTGTCCTGGAACTCACTCTGTAGACCAGGCTGGCCTTGAACTCACAAAGATCCGCCTGCCTCTGCCTCCCAAGTGCTAGGATTAAAGGCATGCGCCACCACGCCTGGCTAATTTCTAACAAAGCCTAAAAACTAAAGGTGTTGTTGAAGTAAAATAAGATGTTTGATAGGCATAAAATGTTTGGCATGGCTTCCGTCTATTCAGCATTGAAGAATAGGAGATAGATCCGAAATAGGCAAATAGAGAAGGAGGTCCCAGACTAGATTCAGCTGTGTTCCATTAGTCTTATATCCAAGATCACTACTTTGGGTTCTTATACAAAGTTGGCCCTCTTGGTGGGCTCCCCTCCCCTGCACCCCTCATCTCTGGTAGGGATTTCAAATTTCCTGCTCTTGCTCTACCCAATCATTTCTTGCTTTTGTATGAGAGAAACAACCAACAACATGAGTCCAACATGTCCAATCCAAAAAGGAGTCCAGCCCTGTCCCACCTCCTAATATAGCATATAAAAGCCCAGACTCTCCAGGAGGGTAGACAGTCTCTTCGCTGTGGAGCGTGGCTTGTGCTTCAATAAACCTTGGCTATATGCTGTAATTCTTTACCTGGTGAAGACCATAGATCAGACCCTAGGTGGCATCAAGTCTGACAACTAAACTCAGTTGTTTTATGTTACTATTTAGAATGAATGGTTCTTAGTTTTGTTCTGGAATTTGTTGGAATCACACCATTTAAAAGCCCATCCTCAGACTAGCTAAATTTAAATAGTAGTCCATCAATTGTATTCAGCGAGCCTCTCCTATGTGCCTGACACTGCATATGGTACTACAGAAAAAACAATCCCTGCCCAAGGATACATTCCTATTGAGACTCATATGTAAACGTCATCCACCCCCTCCTCCACAGGTCCCAATGCTCTCCAGGAAACCAAAGGGCTTATTAGGCTTAATTACAGCAGAATGGGTGAGGGTTAACTTGAGTGTGGGTGCTCCCCATCTAAGGCTGCATGTCTTCACCAAGCATGGATGCCCTTCCCCTCCGACCATGTGCAATTTGGGCAAAATTGCTCATCACAGGATGAAGGGTGTGGCTGGATAATAATGTGCGGGTGGGTCCTGTGACTCTCCCTGCCCTTCCTTCTCTTCAGGGGTGTGAAGTCAGTCAATCAGCCCAGCTATGAGGATCTTTGGCAAGCCAGCATGACTGAGCTCAGAAACATGGATGGCACCTATCTGAAGTGAAGAACAGTCCAGGACAACACTAGGCAACCTGAAGCACTTCTCATGAGATTGATACCAGCCAAGTAATCATCAGTGATTTTATTTGGATTATCAAAGGCTTGTGTTAAAAAGCGCTGCAAAAATTGCAAAGAGGGCCAACTTTGGACAAGAACCTGGAAGTAGGTGATCTTGGGTACAAGACTAATCAGAACACAGCTAAATCTAGTCTGGGGCCTCTTCCTCAATTTGTCTATTTCAGATTGCTTGAAGTATCTATGTAATTTAGATATCTGGTAGTCTACATAATCCATTGAATGCCAATTTCATATCAAAATCTATGCTTGTAAAATAAGAACCCACCAGAGGAATTTTAATGAACTGTACACAAAAGACCTAATAAAATTGAATGCTTAGTAGCAAAATAGTCACACAGGTACCTAAACATGTGTTGTTAATTATTATCACAACCCTGAGTTTACATGTATATCCTAATAAATGCTCTGTGGCCGGGCGTGGTGGCGCACGCCTTTAATCCTAGCACTCGGGAGGCAGAGGCAGGCGGATCTTTGTGAGTTCAAGGCCAGCCTGGTCTACAGAGTGAGTTCCAGGACAACTGGGGCTACAGGGAGACCCTGTCTCGAAAAGACCAAAAAAATAAAAAATAAAAATAAGTAAATAAGTAAGTAAATAAATAAATAAATAAATAAATGATCTGTGCTCTGTTTGGGCATAAAAGTGATCTGTATAATAAAAGACCACTTTTTCTTCATTATATTTTATTCTTTCCCCCTTTTTTTTGGTCTTTTCGAGACAAGGTCTCCTTGTAGCCCCAGCTGTCCTGGAACTCTCTATGTAGACCAGGCTGGCTTTGAACTCACAGATATCCACCTGTCTCTGCCTCCCAAGTGCTAGGATTAAAGACGTGCACCACCACGCCCAGTGTGCACACCCAGCAATGATGATATATTTACATATTCCTTTTAATCTACTAAATTCCACTTTAATGAATGTATTTTACATATATTTAAAAACATGTAAAACATGTAAAAGGAGGTTTATTTTAATACAGTGGAAAAAAGCAGCAGACTCTGAAAGTTCAACAGAATAATGGCTGAAATTTTTGGCATATTTAAAATATAAACTATGAGGTTATCTAAGAGTTTGTATCAGATATATCTATGTTAATGGCTAACTTTAACATGTACAGTGTATTTTTCTCACCTTTGAAAAGAATAATGCTGACCTAAATGTAATATGTTTGTATAAGATGGGCATACATACAAATGTTAAAATGACTGAGAAACACAGGTTTTGGATGAGGCAGAGAGAGGACAGCTACCTGTTACTTTTAAGTATACTTGTCTATGATTCATTTACAGTAGCATATGTTTTATATTACACATAAAATATGAAGTAAATATGAAGTTATTGAAACCATCTCATATAACAATTATGTGCTATGTACATGAAGAATAATAAACCATATAATCCATCCTCTTTATTAATAAAATATTAAAGGGGCTGAAGAGATGGCTCAGCAGTTAGGAACACCAGCTGCTCTTGCAGAGAATCTGATTTCAATTCCCAGCACCCACTTGTAGCTAACAATCTTCTGTTCATAACTCCAGTTAAAGTTCCAGAGGAATCAGATGCCTTCTTCTGATTGATTCCACAGGCATTGCTCGTCATGGGTGGGCTTACACACATGCAGGCAATACACTCATACACATAAAATAATAAAGTATTTTTAAAAAATAAATAAAATATTAAAATATTTAACTCCTTTTTATTTTATTTTATTTTATTTATTTTATTTTATTTTTTGGTCTTTTGGAGACAGGGTCTCCCTATAGCACCAGCTAGCCTGGAACTCACTATGTAGACCAGGCTGGCCTTGAATTCACAGAGACCCACCTCCCTCTGCTTACAGAGTGGTGGGATTAAAGGTGTCTGCCACCAGCCCCAGCAACTCCTTGATTTTCTAACATTCATTAAAGAATTTTGATTGCTGAAAAATATTTTAAAGTACTTTTGTAAAATGTATTCATACATTTGTAATTGAATTTTTTTTGGAGTTGTTTTGATTTGTTTTCTAAGGCATGCACCACCACGCTCCAGCACAAAAGACAGTTTTTACCTGGAAAAAAAATTCTTAAATTCATATGGAACGGGGCTGGAGAGATGGCCTAGCAGTTAAGAGCGCGGACTGCTCTTGCAGAGGACCCGGGTCTGATTCCCAGCACCCACATGGCGGCTAAGAACCATCTTTGACTCCAGTTCCAGGGGAATCCAAGACCCTCTTCTGACCTCTGTGGCCTTGCACGACATGGGTGCACAAACCTACATGCAGACAGTACATTCATACACATACAAGAATAAATTTAAAAAAATTCATAAGGAACAACAAAATACCCTGAATAGCCAAAGCAACCCAGAGTGAAAAGAGCAATACAGGGGAGATCTCTATACCAGACATCAAACTATACGACAGGGCTATAGTCATAAAACAGCCTGGCACTGGCACAAAAACAGACCTGTAGACTAAAGGAACAAAACTGAAGATCCAAACTTGAGCACATACAATTTCAGCCACCTTATATTTGACAAGGGGGCCACAAAGACTCAATGGAGGAAAGACAGCATTTTCAGCAAATGGTGTTGACAAACTGGATCACCACTTGTAGAAAAATAAAATTATACCCCTACCTCTCACCCTGTACAAAAATCAACTACAAATGGATCAAAGACCTCAATGTGAAACCCAAAACTCTGAAGGTGATAGAAGAAAAATTTGGCAGCAACTTACAAGACATAGGTGTAGGAAAAGACATTTTTTTTTTTTTTGGTCTTTTCTAGACAGGATCTCCCTGTAGCCCCAGCTGTCCTGGAACTCACTCTGTAGACCAGGCTGGCCTTGAACTCACAAAGATCTGTCTGCCTCTGCCTCCCAAGTGCTAGGATTAAAGGCTTGTGCCACCATGTCCGTCTGGAAAAGACTTTCTAAATCAGACAGCAGCAGCACAGGAAATAAGGTCGACAATTGACAAGTTGGACCTTATTAAACTCGAAAATTTCTGTACAGCAAAAGAAACAATCAGGGAAGTGAAAAGCCACAGAGTGGGAGGAAACCTTCACTGCTGATACATCTGACAGAGCATTAACTTCCAGGATATATAAACTACTCAAAAAACAAATAAGAAAACAAATGACTCACTCAAAAGATGGAGTAAAGAGTTGAGCAGAGACTTCACAAGCAAGGAAATAGAGATGGCAGAGAAACATCTTAAAAAGTGTTCAACTTCACTAGTAATTAAGGAAATGCAAATTAAAACCACTCTAAGATATCATCTCGGGCTGCAGAGATGGCCTAGCAGTTAAGAGCGCTGACTGCTCTTGCAGAGGACCCGGGTTCGATCCACAGCACCCACATGGTGGCTGAGAACCATCTTTAACTCCGGTTCCAGGGGAATCTGACACCCTCTTCTGACCTCCGAGGCATTGCACGACACGGGTGCACAAACCTACATGGAGACAGTACATTCATACACATACAAAGTTAAAAAAAAATAGTTTTAAAAGATATCTCACACCATAAGGCTGGCTAGGATCAAGAAAACAAATGATACTAAATGCTGGAGAGGGGTTAGGAAAAGGGAAACACTCATCCACTGCTGGTGGAATGCAAACTTGTACAACCACTATGGAAAGCAGTATGCAGAACACTTAAAAGACTCAAAATGAGCCTACCACCTGACCCAGCCATACCACTTCTGGGAAAATATATCCATCGGACTCTTCCTACCACAGAGATACATTTACAGCCATGTTTATTGCAGCTCTCTTCACAATTGTGAAGAGCTGGAACCAACCCAAGTGCCCCTCAACCAACTAGTAGATAGAGAAAATGTGGTACATCTACACAATGGAGTTCTATGCACTGGTAAAGAAAGATGACATCATGAAATTTGGAGGTAAATGGATGGAACTAGAAGATTTTATGCTAAGTGAAATAACACAGTCACAGAAAAACAAAAGAAGAATGGTATCCCTCATCTGTGGATGCTAGTACCAAGTACCTAGTTGTAAGACAAACTGAGCAACATTAATGTTATATTCCTCATGAACTAAAGACAACTGTGCTCTTGCATTTTGAATCCCTAAACAGGTTCTAAAGCTGACCTAACATTTATTTTCAGACCTCAGGTTTTTGTATATGATGGAGGGTATGTGTACATCTTTTAGATTAATATGAGATTAAAATGGAAAGATGTGAATCAAGAAATATGATATGGAAATAACATACAGTTTGTTTCCAAAGGATACAATTTTAATATAGGTGCAACATAATAGGCTGGTTCAACTTAGCCTTTCTGGGTGCTTAAGGACCATACTTAACGTCCATACCAATTTGGCTGAGGGACCTAAGGGATAACTTTGTTCCTTGCCCTCAGAGGTCAACCAAGTCTTAGGGGATTATGCATGGGGGCATCTCTTGAAATGTCCTACAAATGTGGGTCACCAGTCTTACTGTTCAGGGAGGTCTTGGAGAGCCACTAATGAGACTTCAGCCTGTGTCCAGTCTATAAAGAGGAAAGTCTTCAGTAAAGGAAGCCTGGTCTAGCAAGACGTGATTTTGTCCTCTAGTGAATGGAACTGGTAAATGAAAAGCTGAAGCTGGGCATGGTGGCACATGCCTTTAATACTAGCACTTGGGAGGCAGAGGCAGGCAGATCTTTGTGAGTTCAAGGCCAGCTGGTCTACAGAGTGAGTTCCAGGACAGCTGGGGCTACAGGGAGACCCTGTCTCAAAAAGAGAAAAAAAAAAAAAAAGCTGAAAGGAGCAAGGTGCTCCCCCCTCCCCCCCCAAAAAAAAACCCCGAGAGACCACTGAGGACCAGATCCTCAACTGATCTTGAGAAAACAAAAAACTTGGTTAATCTGGGCTGTGTGTGGCCTTAAGCATCCAAAAGGAATGTACAACCAGATATAAATAATCAGTAAGACCAGAGAAACTGTACTGCAGATATAAAACACGAGGTCTTAGTAAAAAGACAAAAAGAAA
>VZQC01002425.1:405552-430366 GCA_009823505.1 Rhizomys pruinosus | reverse complement strand
TGAGTTTTTTTTAATTTATCAGCTTTAGACAGGAGGATAAAAGTAATGATTTTGACTTTTCCTTTATGATCTCATTGGTTCCTTCAATAAAGGATTTTTATGGTGTTAAAAATCAATAAATAAATAAGCCCCGGGCGTTAGCAAGGGTGGTGCGCATGCCTTTAATCCAGCACTTGGAAGCAGAGACAGAGGCAGAGTGGAATCCTGGATCTTTTGGAGTTCAAGGCCAGCCTGGTCTACAGAAGTGAAAGCCAGGCCAGCTGGGACTAAAAAAAAAAAAAAAAAAAAACCCAAAAAAGAACAAAAAAAAAAAAAAAAAATCAATAAATAGTTGATACCCAGAACTTCAAGGAACACTGAGATGGAGTGGTGATTCCCAGAAACATTCTGCGAAAAAAAAAAAAAAAAAAAAAAAAAAACTTAAAAGGGAACAACTCGAAGCAACAAAAAAAGACTTGCTCAAAGAAATTACCCAAACAGTAACTTCTACAAACAAAAAGCTTTTTAAAAAAAAAAAAAAAAAGACTTGGGCCCAGCCTGGTGGCGCACCCCCCCCTTAACTATCCCAGCACTCTAGCGAGGCAGAGGCATGAAGGCCAGCACTGGGACGACACAGTGAAGTTCCCCTCCAGGACAGTTGGGGAACTACTAGCGGAGGACCCTGCACCATTACGGCTTTTCCCAAACGAAGACCCAAAGAGTCAAAGGGGGGGATAGACAGAAAAAGACACAATGACAGGATCTTACACAGTCTAAAAGGCCAGTTTCTTTCTGTCATGCTCAGTGGCTCCGTGGTTGGAATCTATGTTGATGGGGGAAGGTGTGGCTATTAAAACCTGTGATTAAGAAATATTCTTTGAAATAGGCGACCCAAAGCCAAATAAAGACAAATTTAAGGATCATCATCAATAAAAACCTTGAGCGCTTCTTAAAGAAAAATCTACAAATAAATAGGTAATGTTTTCATTTTTGTGACTGTAAATAGTTGTTGACTATGAAACACAAAATAGTATAATGTAGAGTTATTATATAGGGTTCTTCATCAGGGTTTAACTCTCATATAATATTGTTTTCAGGCGATTCTTTGTAATATTCTCTTATTAGTTATTTTTTTAAATTCACTGTGTTTAGAGCTAGAGATGGCTTATTGTTAAAAGCACTTGCTATTTTTTTTTTTTTTTTTTTTTGTTTTTATTTTTGTTGTTAATTTGACTGGATTTGGAATGAATATGAGAAAGAGGTCTTCAGATTAGATTATCTCAGGCAGGATGGCCCACCCTAAATTTGGGTGTTACCTTCTGCTTGTAGGCAGTATTTAAGGCCATGTCAGCGGGAGCTGGTCCCTTTTCTCCAGCTCCCGCGGGGCTTGCTTCTCTCATCTGTGAGTTTGTCTTGCTGCTGTGATCAACCTTTCGGATCCCAGCGTGTACTGAGACTGGCAGATCTCCTGGAATCCATTCGGGCCTTCAGCACTAGACTGGGACTCCTGAGACATCCAGCCTTGCGGACTGAGCGGTTCCCTGGATTCCCGGCCTCTCCAGTTCGGCACTACTGTTGAGCTCCGTCACGTGAGCAAATCAATAAATTGTATATAGTTATATATACTCATCCTGTTGCTTCTGTTTCTTTAGAGAACCCTGACTAATACACTATTCTTATAGAAGACCTGGGTTCCATTCCCAGCACCCACATTGGAGACCACAGCCATCTATATATAACTCCAGTTCCTTTCATTTTAGCACTCAGAAGACAGAGGCAGAGAGATCTCTGGGAATTCACAACTAACATGGTCTACATAAGAAGATCCAGGCCAGCTAGAACTATGTAGTGAGACACTATCTAAAAGGAAAAAAAAAAAAAAAAGGCATGGGGAAAAAAAGGTAGAGGGACACACACACACACACACACACACACACACACACACACACACACAGAGTTTTCTAGGAAAGAATGCAATGAAAGTATAATTCTTGATACCTTGCACAACTAAAAATAACTTCATTATTCCATTAGAGTTAATTGAAAGTTTTGATAATTGAGCTAAAAATAACTTCCTTTAGTATCTTTGAAGGCATGTCTTTGTTTATTATTAATAATTTTTATTGAATTTTTGTGTATTTCATATGTAACTTCTCAATCATTTTTTTTTTTTTTTGGTATTTTTGAGACAGGGTCACCCTTTAGTCCCAGCTGGCCTAGAGATCATTCTGTAGACCAGGCTGGCCTTGAATTCACAGAGATCTGCCTGCCTCTGCCTCCTGAGTGCTAGGATTAAAGGCATGAACAACCATGCCCAGCTTATTTTTTTATTTTTATTTTTTTATTGATGCTTTGTGTATTTCATACATCATTTTCCAATTCAGTTCAGGCATATATCCCCTTCCCTTCCCCCACTTTTTTTGTATCTTAATCACCTTTATACTCTCTTCTCCACTGGCACCCTCCCACAGCCCTGCCCAAATTCATACATTCTATCATTTGTATTATTGTGGCAAATTACTCTCCCAAGACATTCCTCAGTGCCAGTTCATCCTCAGAGCCCCAGTCTGCCTACCCAGAGTCCCTCTCTTAAAGAAGTCCAGCTCTTCCTCACCCAACTGTAATCAGCTGCCAATATTTCTTCAGCTAAGATTGGGTTCCACTATCCATTTCTGCAGTTCCATACTGGGTTTTTGTCTGGTTGAGCTTGCATGGGTTTTGTTCATACTGATACCGATGCTGTAGGTTCTCATGAGCAGGTTCCCAGGAGCTTGTAAGATTCATTTCCAGCAGGGAGTGGTGGCACACGCCTTTAATCTTAGCACTCGCGAGGCAGAGGCAGGCGGATCTTTGTAAATTCAAGGCCCTGTCTCGAAAAGACAAAAAAAANAACAAGATGACAAACAAAAAAAAAAAAAAAAGATCACGCACAGATACATAGTTTATTATGGTTCTAGGACTGTAGAACTACTGAAGTCCCCTCATTCTTTGACAGGGTGGAAGGAAAAATAATTAGCTCACTTGAGTAACGTGTACATTTTTGTATACACTTTAAATTATGTATTAGTATTATATTAATTGTATATCATTGGTCTTTTGAGACAGGGTCCTCTCTCTTTAGTGCCAGCTGGCCCTGAGCTCACTAGTTAGACCAGGCTGGACCTCATTGAATCACAAGAGAATCCACCTGCCTTCTGGCCTCACCAAGTTGCTTTGATTAAAGGCATATGCTTAAGGATTGGTTCTTAGGCCCCCCTCGTGGGTGATGCGGATCAAACCCAGGTCCCCTGCAAGAGCAGTTCCAGTGCTGGTTATGGCTGATCTATCCCGTCTACAGCCGTACCGAACCACATTGTTGTATACTTTTTAAAAAATTTTAAATTTATTTTCTATATGGTTCATGAAAGCTGACTGCAGCATTCTGCAAAGTGCTATCTCTACTCGCAAGGGGTTATTTTGAGGTAGTTCTAACACACGTGGTGGTGATGGCTCGTGCACATTGCCTCGGAGAATCATGAAGAATGGGATACTGTGAGGTCTGTCGGATCCCCGGAGCTGAGAGTTCTCATCTGCGAAAATTGGAGTTATGAAGACCCGGGTTCTCCGCCGCACAAAGTGGTGAGGTGCTGGAGAGAAGTCACCCTTCCCGACAACACCGTTCTGCTGCAGAGAAATATCATATCTCTTATCTGACTTCTTCATTAGATATTTGAAAGTGAGGCCCAACATGATGTATAAGGAGCGATACATTCGATACCATCTCCCCGCATCCGCCCACTATATTGGAATGAGCAGGAGATGAGAATTAGGTAGAGCGTTAGTGAGGTTAGGAGAGTAGCCGAGGAGAGAAGTAGCAGATGTGAATGCGGAAATGATGACTGTGTTTGCCGCAGGTGTGAAGGCCCCATTGGTCCATAGTCGTATGTCCCGAGTTGGATTGCCAGAGAGGGGCTGTTGCGCATTCCCCTAGACACTGGTAAGTTATACCAGAGCAATGCTGTGTTGTTCCTATCCACCCCCATATGAAGGCTTTTAAGTATTCAGACATTCTTGTCCCCAGTTGGTGGCATGCTGTCTTGGTGCTGTTATTCTTAGAACAGGAATAACACTGTACCAAGTCGCTGGGAGAAGTTATGCCTAACTGGGGGAAGCAAAGCCTTTAGTGAGTTTAAACTAAGCGTTTGCTGTCTCTAGTCTCCTCTCTCTCTCTGCTTCCTGTTGTGAACTTCATTCACGAGACCGCAAAACTCTGTGATCTCGCCTTGCCTGCCCTCTCATGCGCCCCAACCACCCATAAACTTTCGCATGCGAGCCACTCCAACTCCATATTAAGCGTTAGCTCTTGGATTCCCCCTGCGTGAGAGATCCCCAACCAACCGTTTAAGCTCCCAAGACACCCCAAAATAAAACCTTAAATATACCATGCCTTTTTATTAATAGAGGCTTACCTTATAGTTCCAGCTTGTTTCATGCCAGTTCGACAAAGGGCTTAAAAATCCTATCCCATTTTATTTATTTTAAGCCTGTACCAAGAAGTATGTGACTAATCTTAAGTTTAGGTGTGAGAAATAAGAATAAATAGATAAAGTTAGTTCCAAAGGTAATCGAATTAGCGGTTAGTATATATGGTTATTTTATTCCGAGACGGGTACTCCCTGAGTTACAAGCTGGCCGCATTCAGTACTATAAGTAAAAATTCCAAACCAATGGAAATCTTGCAAAAATGTCTAAGTAGACTACAGAGACTTGGCTGCCCTTGAACACCCAGAGATGCTGCCTGCAAAACTCTGCCTTCCCAAGCTGAGATGTACAGGCATGTGGCCCACCTGACTAGCTAGCCCTTCGTATCTAATTAAATATGCCTAATTAGATTCGTCTTGATAGTTTGGAAAGCAGATCGACGTTTGGAAAGTACACCTCAATCGCAGTCGACCGTTTTCTACGTCTGAGATTGAACAATACGATAGACCTATATATAATGGCCAACAGTGATTAAAAAGAAATCACAAGCTACCTGGGTTTAATGTAATTCCTCCCCCCGTTTAGTTGAAGAGTTCACCAGGAAGGGAAACTATTCAATAAAAATGATGAACACTTAGCGCGGCAGCTTTCTTGAATATTATTTCCACTTTTTTTTTTTTTTGTTGGTCTTTTTTTGAGACCAGGGTCTGCTCCTGCGAGCGCCCCAGCCCTGTCTTAGGAGCACCAAAACGATCGCTGGCATTGTTCTTTAAAGTTAGGCCCAGGAGAACTTACAGGGAAGCCTTAGAGAAACTTGACCTACCACACCGTAAAGGTAAAGGGTCAAACCATTCCAACCTGCCCCCTTCCTGAATTAATATCCGCCCTGCCATTACATCTCCCGTAAGTTTCTATTTATGCCAACAAATTGATAAGAAAATTAGCTTGCCAACACCAGCACCATACTATATGAGGGTTGCTTTAAAAGTACCTCAAATCGGGGCTGGAGGGGATGGCCTAGCGGTGTAAGGGCGACGACCGCTCTTGCCAGAGGAAACCCGGGTTTTACCCCGATCCCCTGAGCCCCACCCACGATAGTGGTGCGTTGCTAAGTAAACCGTCTGTGATCTACTCTAAAGGTTATCCAAGACTAAAGAAGAGAACTCCAGTTGCCGAGGGGTGAATTACCGCTCTTGACTTGTGAGATTCCGTGATTTTTCTTTTTCTGTATCTCTTCCAAACGCCCCGGAATCAAAAATATCGCACGAAACCACGGGAAATGCGCTAAGGGAAACGACACCTAGTGCAATTGAACAAGATTCTATATACATTTTCTATCTATTTTGTACATTGACAATAAACAAATAAGCAAAGGATCTACCCCATAATAAAAATTAAAATTCTTAAGAAAAACAAGATGTCTGACCTTGAAAAACAAAAAATAAATAAAAGAAAAAAAAAAGGAAACATAAAAAAAAAGACAAGTACCTCAAATCATTCCTTAGGAGCCTTTGACTTTGCTCAACGAAAAGAGTTGAAATTCCTGTCAGTACAAAAACTGCACATCATTCTGCTTTTATCCTCTGCCCCTAAGTCCCTGGGTAGAAAGATCTTTAGAAACCAGAACGCAACATCCATGTATCCAAATTCCAGAAGCCCACTTATTGTGGAGTTTAAAAGATTAAATCTTACAGACGTTCTTAAGTTGCACCAGTACTAATGGCCCTAAATGCTAAGCCGCCAATATTTTCTCTTACCCGCCAGATAGCAACAAACGCGCCAGAGGGCACCTGTGACTTCCTTTGCCCAATAAATGTTGCCAGAGCAACACCGCAACTTGACCCTTAAACACATACCTATTTGTCTGCTGTTAAAAGCCAAGTCCTGCCTCCAGTCCACTTCTATCTGTAAGTGTTTCTTATAAAAATGATGTGACTGAGCAACCAGGTGATACAATAGTGCTCCAATAATTTCCCTTCTTCCCGAATCAGAGACCCTCTCTTTCCTGAGACAGGACAATAAATTGACTTTCCTGAATATAGTAGGTAAAGAATCCAAGTTCTTGACCTTGAATATAATTAATCCTAACTTTAAGAGATTAGTAGTTTTATTGCGAGTGATATGTACAATTTTTACAGATAATAGAAGGAGGGAATTAATCATCTGGGTAATTCACGGAAATATTGTTGCTAAGAACGACTTACAGAGACATTTTGCAAGAAGTACTCTCTGGTGCCATTTAAAAGCCCCACAGTAGCTAATTACTCCAAAACTATCAACAACCTATGCTTGAGGTCTAGTATAGCGTGATGCCCCAAAAAAAGTCAAGTAAAAGAAATACATGAGGAGCCCATCAAATATTGCAGAGTATTAATATTGGCCTGGTATCTAGGGCATATCTCTAAGCCTATGGACCTTTAGTTCCCATGAATTGCTAGGAGAGAGTCAAAGTCTCCCGGCTCAACCTTTCCCAAAAATGTTTAGAAATAAGCCAATAAGAAGGCTCTATTCCATCCACTACCCTATCACTACTGTTTGATCAATTATCATCTTTATGTTTTTTGTGCTCGGTTTCTACAGATGAAACATCATTGTCTTCATGTCACTCCCAGTGAAGGTAGAGAAGGTACGCTTAGTCAGCTGCTCTACGTCCTTTACGCCGGCGAAGCCCTGCGCTGGAATCAATCTCCCGCCCTGCTGATTCATTAAGGGACCCAAAGGCCGGCCTTGAGTCACACCACAAACCAAAAATACCATAAAGTCCTTAACACCCAGACCTTACCACCCGGTCACCCGCCACTCCGACAGCTCTCTGGAAACTGCTAAATTTCCTGGCTTTGTACTGCTGCCAAAAACCTGTTGCTTCTCTCCATCATTAACTGCTACATATTTATTCCTTTCTATCTTGGTGGACAGATTAAAACACGGCAACAGTGCCACCACAAATCCCGACCGGAAAATACGAGCACAGCATATCCTAACAGATATGCTCCTTGTCTTTTCTCACTCCTCCCTGACAAACCTCACTAGCCAATTAGGAAAGAATTAAAGGGAACTATGCAATTCGCCCCACATGTACAGTTAGAACAATAATTAAAAGTTCAACCCTCTTGCTATTCAGCTTTCATTTGTGTTCATAGTTTCAGCTGTTGTCCAGGTGGCAATAGCAGAGAGAGTACAGTTATGTTATGTTCCTTCATGGAAAGGGTTTTGGAAATGTGGGGGAGATTGCTCATGAAATTTTATTATTAAGCCTTCTACTAGGCTAGAATAATAAGTCATGGTGTTGCTAAGTTGGCTCCTAACAAATGGTTTGGCCAGTCAGCAAATATTTAGTGAGAATCTATTATGTGCCAAACTTTCTTCCAGGCTTAATGACACTAAGAATATCACTAAGATAGGGGATTATGCTCACCCATCTAGCCCCTTTCAAATTGCGCCCTAATCAGCAATCTCTTGTTTTCATGTAAGATTAGACAATGCATTCAGTATCCAGGCAAGTCGTGTATCTCCCTGTCTGTAATGTTTGCCAAACAAGACGGAATGGCGGAAACCTGCGGATTCGCTAAAATCTAGTCGCATAGTTCCAGGCCAGCTGAGGACTAAAGGGAAACCAGCGCAAAGAATGCGTTCTATGCGAGAAAAAGAAGGTACATCCCCAAATAGAAGTTATATAAAAAAGAAAATAGTAAAAGAGAACAATAGTGATAAAAAGGTATAGGTTTATAACATACTTGGAGGAATTATATCTTCTCCAGAAAAAAAAAAGAAATAATTGTTTTGACTATGTTAACAAAGTTGAGGCATTGTATCTGCTTGGAGAAAAGTATATTTTTTTTTTTGTTGTTTTCTTTTTTTGTAGAGACAGCAGGGTTCTCTCCCCCGTAGCCTATACGTCCCGCGACATGCTCTCTGGAGGGACACTATAAGGCAACTCACCTTCTTTGCTAGGCCTAGCACCAGGCGTCTGGGCCTTCGAACGTATACACATGCAGAACCACGCGCATTCCCGTCTGCCCCACCCACATGCTTGGCTCAGGGCATTGCCACAAGGCATGTGCCACTCGAAGTGCGCTAGCCAATGTACACACAGCATTGAAAGTGTTTTAATCAACTTCAAAGGCACCCAACCTTTATACTCAAAGATCTGACCCACAGACTATCGTACAAGAAAGGGTTTTCTACTGCCTTGTGGGTCCCAGGCTTGTCGAAAGACCCAGCGTGGTCCTTCTTGCAATATGAGGCACAAGTCCCATGCTCTTTGAAATCCTCTTGCTGAGCCATCTCTCCTAAAAGCCCACCATTTTGCGGCTTATCAGATTTCAAATGACCATTAACAAAATCTAAGTCTCACTTCGTCAGAGCTTCTAGTTCGTGTCATTATTCCATGTTCGCCACTTAGATGATTCTAATGGCAACACTTCTTAGCCATATCCTTTATTGACATTGGCGTAAACTGCTTATATGCCCATGTCACCAAGAAACTGCCCCACGATGCGGTTTATCTGAGGTATAACCAGTCCTCTGGAGAGAACACCGACCGACAACAATGTGTCATTATTCTTTGAAACCCTGGACCATCTAGCTATATCGAACAGACTATCCTAGTTACCTCCTTTACTTCTTCGTTTATATAATACGAAAGCTCTTACTAAACTAGCGTATTATGAGCAGTAGAAGCGCATTGCATGTGAAAAAATAATCAATTGTGTGCATCCCTTTCTACTTCTGGTGCATACCAGCATCAAACATTGTGTGCCCCTGCTACAGTAGGCGGAGGGTGGTCGCAAGAGTGGAGTGGCTTACGCGTCTTTTGGATTTTGGCTCCTTGTGCCACAGATTTCCGCATTGCATGACAAATACGTATTCCAAATACTGTCTCCTAAGTCTGCTATTTGGAGGATGAGAAAAGTGCCTTGTGTAACGAGCCATGGTCTCACCATGTAAAAAAGACAAAAAAAAAAAAAAGAAAAAGAAAAAGAAAAGAAAATATATACATATTGAGGAATATTATCTTCAAGAAAAAAAAAAAAACTGCTGACAGTTAATTGGGTTGTGGGGTAGTTTTTGTTTTTTGTTTTTTTTTTTTTGAGACAGGGTCTCCCTATAGCCCCAGCTAGCCTGGAACTCACTCTGTAGCCCAGGCTGGCCTTGAACTCACAAAGATCTGCCTTCCTCTGCCTCCTGAGTGCTAGCATTAAAGGTGGGCACCACCATGCCCAGCTGAAAGAAGGTTCTTAGCTGCCATGTGGGTGCTGCGAATCGAACCCGGGTCCTCTGCAAGAGCAGTCAGTGCTCTTAACTGCTGAGCCATCTCTCCAGCCCCATGGGGTAGATTTTAAATGACCTAAAATTAGCCAGTGGTCAGGGTCTGTATTATTCCCTTGCTTAAATCATCACAAGCATCTATGACTGGTTTAACTGCTTATGGCAGAAACAGTGCTGTCTGGTGTTGTCCTGTCTCTGGGAGTAAGCCTAAAGACATTGACAGCTTCCAGTTCCTACTTCTTAAAAAAGCTCTTTTCACATAGCTATGCATTGCTATGTAAGAAATTTGACTGTCATTCTGGAAAGATCACATGTTGCTGCCCTGCTCATAATTCAAAGTGGACTTGGCCTTCCACATTTTCCCATGAAAATACCAGTCATGGGGATGGAAAATCTTGGACAACTTCTACAGCATCCCACCCACCAGCTGTTTACATCCTACTGAGCTTAACCAATCCCACACAAAGCAGAAGAATATCTTGGCTCAGACCTGCTGGATTTCTTTATGTATGAAATTAGGGGATAAAATGCAAAGCAATTATGAGCCTGGTATGGCTCCTCGCTCCTGTATTCCTAGTATTCCAGAAGGCCGTGGCCAGAGGACAGCCATGAGTTCCAGGTCTAGACAATCCTCAAAAACATAACGTAACAAACAAAGCAAAAACTTGTTGCCTAACATGGTGAAATCTTGCAGGGATGAGCGGTATAGCAGGCGTCTCTAAGACGCGTAGAAGGCAATTCTTTTTTTCTGCTGAAGTTTTGTGTGATTTGTGGCATTCTGGAGAGATTTTCTGAAATCAGAATAACTAATCTCAGGTGGTTTGTTTTTCTCCCCCATGATTTCATGACTGTCGTATGTGCAATTCTTTTACATCTTTTTGTTCTTTCTCATTTCTAGTTTTTGTGTAGCTGCACACCAGTCAGAAAGTTACAATTCCTTAGTTCTAGCCCCACAGGGTGGCACACACCTTTGGTGCCAGCACTCAGGAGGCAGAGGCAGGTGGATGTCTGTGAGATGGAGCCCAGACTAGTCTACATAGTGAGTGCCAGGCTAGCTGGGGCTACAGTGAGACCCTGTCTCAAAAAAACAATAATAATAATAATAATAATAATAATAATAATTCCTTAGCTATGTTGAATGGAAACTCAAGCTCCATTAGGTAAATATTTTCTGTCATCTGAATTTAGATAATAGATGTAAGACCTTTGAAATAGCATTAAATTTTATACTTATACTGACTTTATTTCACATGACAGAAGTAGCTTAAACTGAATCTTAAATTGCTTTAAAAAAAATTAATTTTAGGGGGCTGCGGAAACGACTTAGCAGTTAAGAGCACTGGCTATTGTTAGGTTATGGCGCACACCCCCAAATGAAAGAGACCACAAGGTTTAGGCACTCCAGGATAAAGTTTATTTCAGGCTAGCAGGGGCTAAGCTCAAATGAAATGCCAGCACTGAACGGCATTTGGCCAGGTCATTTAAGGCAGAAGGTAAGAACACAGAGGAGGGGTGGGGGGAGAGTGTTAAGTGAACCCACATGGTGGGTAACAACTGTCCAAAACTCCTGTTCCAGGGGATCCAATACCCTCTTTTGAGCTCTGAGAGCACTGCAGGACACAGGTTCACCTACCGACATGTAGACAATACACTCGCACATACAAAATAAAAATAAATAAAATATTTTTTAAAATCTAAGTTGTCTGAATAAAGTGAAACTATAAAAAAATAATTCAATCACAGCACTTGAGAGGTAGAGGCTGACATAGGCTGATCTCTGTGACTTCAAGGCCAGCTTGGTCTAGATACTGAGGTCTAGGCTTGCTCAGGCTACAGAGAGACCCTGTCTCAATAAGAAATGAATGAATTAATTAAAGTGAATTTTTAAAAAATTTTATGTGCATGAGTGTATTGCCTGCATGTATGTAAGTGCACCTATATTGTGCATTGCTCAAAGAGATAAAAAAAGGGCCTTGGATTCACTGGAACTGGAATTAGCAGGACAGTTGGTAACCACCATGTGGGTCCTATTTCTCTCTTTCCTTCTGAGGCAGAGTCTGGAACTCACTATGTAGATCAGGCTGGCCTCCATCTCACAGAGATTAAAGGTGTGCCACCAAGCCTGGTTTAATCTCTATTTTTTTGTAAGGTTAGTAGTAATTATATACATAAAGTGTACGTATAATAAAATAACTTGGCAATAATTGTGATACTTAATATGGGAGGAATTTTCCTGAGAACATATTTTCTCTAAGGCTCAAGTTAGGTTGGGTGAGTGGTGCTTCCGACCTGTAGGAACCACAGCCATCCTAGGATATTGAAGGCTTATTTCACCCCATGCTGACTATATAAGTAGAATATTAAGTCCAGGGAAGTTACTACCTCTCAGAAGGATGGGAGGTGTGGATTTCAGCAGGAGATTCCACCCCACCCACAGCCTGAGCAGACCACAAGACTGTTCTGAGAGCCCAGGTAAGAACAAACACTGAGAACAACATGGTTCATTACAGCCCCTCTGACAAAGCCCACGGGAATGAAGAAAGAAGAGTTAGCATGGGTCTTTGCTAGGAATGTTTTAAAAGGCATGGTGTAGAATGCCAGTTCTTTGTTAGACTTAAAATGTAAAATTGCCACATTTTGTCAAGTATATAGGAGACATAGACAAACAGGACCAGGACACAGAGACAAACTGAAAGTGAAACTAAATTCACTGAGCTCCCTAGCCAGCCTACCAGGAATGGTCCTGCTGCGTTTGTGCATTTGCGTCCGCCCTAGAAGAATCCTGCTCTCTGCCCTTAAGGATACTGGCCCAGAGGTTTGCAGCTGGCAAGCTGGAGAGCATGAGAAAAAAAGGCCACCGAGGGCCAAACTCTACCCATACGACCACCTCCACCTTCCAGTCCTGTCTCCTGTCTTTGTTGTTACTTTTTCCACACGCGCAAAAAAGTTCAAACAAAGGGTTTTCAAACATAATAAACTGCCTGGTGTGGTGGTGCATGCCTTTAGTCCTGGCACTCAAAAGGGCTTTAATTCCGGGGCTCCTTTGGCAGAGGCAGAGACAGAGACAGAGGCAGGCAGATCTCAGATCAAGGACAGCCTGGTCTGCATGGTAAAACTGTGCCTAAATAAAATAAAAAATAAAAAAAGATAAGATACAATAAAAAATAAAATAAAAGTATAAATAAATAAATAATAAAAACCACAAAGACATTCTATAATCATGTACATAGGCATTTCATTCATGTGAAAGTGTGAACTGAGCACCAGCTATATAAAAGGGATACATGCCAGGCGTGGTGGCGCATTCCTTTAATCCTAGCACTTGGGAGGCAGAGGCAGGCGGATCTTTGTGAGTTCAAGGCCAGCCTGGTCTACAGAGTGAGTTCCAGGACAGCTGGGGCTACAGGGAGACCGTATCAAAAAGACAAAAAACAAAAATAAATAAATAAAATAAAATAAAATATAAAAGGGATACAGATTGGAAAGGAAGAAGTCAAAAGTATCTTTATCTGCAGACAATAGGATTATATTACATAAAACACCATATTGGGCTGGAGAATGGCTCAGCAGTTAAGAGCACTGACTGCTCTTGAAAAGGAGCCTGATTCAAATCCCAGCACTTACATGGCCGCTAACAACCATTCTTAACTCCAGTTCCAGGGGATCTTCTGACCTCTAAATGCATTGCACGACACGGGTGCACTTACATACATGCAGGCAATACATTCCTACACATAAAATAAAAATAAACAAAAATTTAATAAACATCATAAAACTCCACCAAAACACTCATACAGCTGATGATAAATACACTCAGCAAAGGAGCAAGACATAAAATTAACACCCGCTAAGTCAGTAGCCTTCCATTAAATCAAACAAACATATGGAGAAAGAAATCGAGGAAACGATCCTATTCGTAATAGCCTCAAAATCCATAAAACATCTTGGAATAAATCTAACAAAGGAAATGAAGGATTTATATAACAAAATTTTTTTTATTAATTTTATTTATTTCTGTATGTGTATGAACGTACAGCCTGCATGCAAGTTTGTGCACCCGTGTCGTGCAATGCCGCGGAGGTCAGAAGAGGGTGTCGGATTCCCCTGGAACTGGAGTTCTCCTGGAATTGGAGATTCAGACGGTTCTCGGCCGCCATGTGGGTGCTGGGGATCGAACCCGGGTCCTCTGTAAGAGCGGTTGGCGCTCTTAACCGCTAGGCCATCTCTCCAGCCCCTATATAACAAAAATTTTAAGACACTGAAGAAAGAAATTGAAGATACCACAGGATGGAAAGACCTCCCATGCTCATGGATCCTTAGGATTAATATTGTGAAAATAAGCATCCTACCAAAAGTAATCTACAAATTCAATGCAATACCCATTAAAATTCCAACACAGTCCTTTACAGAAATTGAAATGTAATTTCAAATCTCACATGAGACGCACACACAAAAAATCAGGACAACCAAAATAACTAACGCTGAATAATAAAAGAACTACTGGAAGCATTATCATCTCTGATCTTAAATTATACTACAGAGCTATAGTAATAAAAGGAGCATGGTAGGGCCTGGAGAGATGGCCTATCAGTTAAGAGTGCTGACTGCTCTTGCTGAGGACATGGGTTCGATCCCCAGCACCCACATGGCGGCTGAGAAAGGCCTTTCACTCCAGTTCCAGGGGAATCTGACACCCTCTTCTGACCTCTGCAGCATTGCACGACACACAGACAGTACACTCATACACATACAAAATAAATAAAATTAAAAAAAAAAAGGAGCATGGTAATAACATAACAGACACACTGGTGCTGGGCGTGGTGACCCATACCTTTAATACAAGCACTCAGGAGGCAGAGGCAGGCGGATCTTTTGAGTTTTAGGCCAGTCTGGTCTATAGAGTGAGTTCCAGGACAGCTGGGGCTACAGGGAGACCCTGTCTCGAAAAGACCAAAAAAAAAAAAAAAACACCAGACACACTGATCAATGGAATAGAATTTTGGATCCAGATTTAAATCTACATATTTACAGCAACTTGATACCTTTCTTTTTGTTTTTTGGTGTTTTTGAGACAAGGTCTCCCTGTAGCCCCAGCTGGCCTGGAATTCCAACTGCCTCTGCCTCCCAAGTGCTGGGATTAAAAAAGTGCACCACCAGGCCCGACTATTTTTTTTTTTTCCAGAGGAGCCACAAATACACATTGAAGTGAAGACAGGATATTCAACAAATGGTGATGATCAAACTGTATAGCTGCATGTAGAAGAACTTAACTAGATTCCTATCTCTCACCATGCTCAAAGTTCAAATCAAATGGATCAAGAATCTCAACATAAAACCCAACACCCTGAATCAGATAGAGGAGAAAGGGAGTACATAGGAATTTATAGGCACAGGAAAGGAGTTTCCAAACAGGATTTCTTTTTTTTTTTTTCCCCATAAACACCCCACTCGACCCACATCCTCCCCCAACTTGTGGGTGGGGGAAGGGCATCCGACTCCCTCATTCGGGTTCCTGTGTCAGTTGGGGTCTGACACTCCAACAAGTAGAAACTTGGAAAGATGAGTGGGAGAAAAACCCACATCCGGCTTCCATAGGAAAACTGACAGGAAATTTTAGTCAGCCATGCCTTCAGATACTGATTGATCCCGTCGACTTGATGGTAATCTGTCCTGGATTTTTCTGTCTTTCCCCTGTTATGGTCGCTCCAAACAGGATTTCTATAGCTCAAGCATTAAATCTAACACTGACAAACGAGACCTCATGAAACAAAAAATCTTCTGTACCTCAAGCCGGGCGTTGTGGCACACGCCTTTAATCCTAGCACTCAGGATTGGTCTACAGAGTGAGTTCCAGGACAGCTGGGGCTACAAGGAGACCCTGTCTCAAAAAGACCAAAAAAAAAAAATCTTCTGTACATCAAAGGATATCATTTGAGTAAAGAGGTAATCTACAGAATGGGAAAAAATCTTCACCAGTTATGCCTCTGACAGATGGTTGGTATCTGAAATATACGAAGAACTCAAAAAATTTAACATCAAAAATGCCTCCTCCAAAATACAAATACAAACAACCAAATTAAAAAGTTAGGCAAGGAGCTGAACAGAAGGCTCTCTAAAGATAAAAAACTAATGGCCGAGAAATAATTTTTTTTTTTGTCTTTTTTTGAGGCAGGGTCTCCCTGTAGCCCCAGCTGTCCTGGAACTCACTCTGTAGACCAGGCTGGCCTTGAACTCACAAAGATCCGCCTGCCTCTGCCTCTCGAGTGCTAGGACTAAAGGCATGCGCCACCACGCCTGGCAGGGTTAACTTTTAAATCTTGATATTTTTTCAAGTCCATTCCAACTTAAAGCTTTTGGATATTTTTGTTATTATTACATTCAACGTTCTTTAGATATTTATTTTTATTTTCTATAAGTGTTTTGCCTGCAAGCATGTATGTGTACATCAGATCCTCTGGAATGAGTTATGATGGTTGTGAGTTGCCGTGTGGGTCCTGGGTTCCAAACCTGGATCACCTGCAAGAGCAGCCAGTGCTCTTAATTGGTGAGCTATCTCTCTAGCCCACACTGAATTTTATTTTNAAAAAAAAAAAAAAAAAAAAGGCTGAACTGATGGCCCTAACCAGGGCACTCCACATCACATTGTCACGAGACAACGAGCTAACATCTACATAGACTCTTAAGTATACCTTTTTTATTTTTTTTGGTGTTTTTGAGACAGGGTCTCCCTTTAGTCTCAGCTGGCCTGGAACTCGCTCATTAGAGCAGGTTGGCCTTGAACTCACAGAGATCCACCTGCCTCTGCCTCCCAAGTGCTAGGATTAAAGACATGTGTCACCACGCTCAGCTTAAGTATGCCTATTTATTTATTTATTATTATTATTTTTTTTTGGTCTTTTTGAGACAGGGTCTCCCTGTAGCCCCAGCTGTCCTGGAACTCACCTTGCAGAACAGGCTGGCCTTGAACTCACAAAAGATCCGCCTGTCTCTGCCTCTCAAGTGCTAGGATTAAAGGCGTGTGCCACCATGCCCGGCTTTTCAAGAGGTTTTTTTTGGGGGGGAGGTTATTTATTTATTTTTTAAGTGTTCTTTTTTAATAGCTCATACTCTATCCTATGGAAGGAAAGGGGTTTCCTCACCACCAAGGGCACTCCTATTGTCAATGGTCCCTTAATAGCCAAACTCCTGGAGGCCCTCCAACTTCTGGTGGATGTAGCCATAGTCTACTGCCGGGGCACCAGACCTCAATAGACCCAGTGGCTCTGGATAATGCCAGAGCCAAGTCAGTGGCCAGGGGACTGGCCTGCAGTCCCTCCTAGCTCACATGGTGCATCCTCTTTCTGTCGCCCTCCTATATAGCCCAGAGTACCAACTCGAGGAAAGAGACAAACTCCTTGACAAAGGGGCTACACAGACAAAGGATAGATGGATTTACCTGAATAACGGCCTTATTCTTACCCAGTACCAGGCACTTTCCATCATCTCTGACATCCACCAGAGCATACACTTTGGCCCAAAAGCTCGATTCCAATGTCTAGACCCCCTCTTTCGCCCTAAAAACCTCAGAGCCTATATTTTACAGGTTCATTCTTCCTGCCAGATGTGTGCCAAGACCACCCCACAGGGGGCTCTCCAGATATGCCAGCCTCTGCACCAGCTCTGAGGACACCAACCAGGCAAAGACTAGCAAATTGACTTCACCCACATGCCCACCCACATAAAATTCCACTATCCCCTAACCCTTCTTAACACTTTTACAGGGTGGATTCCTCACTTCCGGAGAAACATCGGATGTGGTGGCCCAGAGTCTCTGGAACACATCATCCCCTCATTCGGGCTACCACAAACCATTCAGACTGACAATGGCCCAGCTTTCACTTCCAAGATGGTTGAACTCATGTCTGAGTCTCTTGGCATCTCCTGAAAACTACACATCCCCTACCGTCCACAGTCTTCAGGAAAGGTTGAGAAAGCCAATGGACCCATCAAACAACTCACCAAGCTCTTTCTTGAGCTTAGGTTATCTTGGCTTTCCCTCCCCAATGCCCTCACCCACCTCTGAGCCACCCTGTTCTATAGGCCTCAGCCCTTTCCAACTCCCATACGGAAAGCCAATCCTCCTTAATCACCACCTCCTGGCCCAGTGAAGGGTTGGTATGGTCAAATCCGTCCACCCTTGTGTTTTGCTCATTCACTCTCTCTTTTATTTTCTGGATCTTAGTCTTTCTCAGCAGACTTTGCTGTTGCAGGTAGAAGATCTGTAAGCCCCAGAGTTACATCCTTAAAACCATCATGCTAATAAGGATTCCAAGTCTTTCAACAGTGGATGGATCAGATTACCACTAGTGTTTCTTTTTTATTTTTTTTATTTTTTTTAAAATTTCATTTATTTATTTTTGTATTTGTATGCGTGTACTGTCTGCATATAGGTTTGTAAACCTGTGTCGTGCAATGCTGCAGAGGTCAGAAGAGGGTCTCGGATTCTCCTGGAACTGGAGTTCTCCTGGAATTGGAGTCACAGATGGTTCTCAGCCGCCATGTGGGTGCTGGGGATCGAACCCGGGTCCTCTGCAAGAGCAGTCGGCACTCTTAACCGCTAGGCGATCTCTCCAGCCCCCCCCCCTTTTTTTTTTTTGTCTTTTTGAGACAGGGTCTCCTTGTAGCCCCAGCTGTCCTGGAACTCACTCTGTAGGCCAGGCTGGCCTTGAACTCACAAAGATGCACCTGCCTCTGCCTCTGTCTCCGGAGGGCTAGGATTAAAGGCGTGCTCCACCACGCCCAGCCGCCCAGCCGCGACTGGTGTTTCTGTATCTACCAGACAGGAGAGAGTGGAGGGCAGTGTGGTCCAAGTCTCCCTGGGCAGGCAGACTGTAGCCGTCAGGGCTGTAACTCATGGTTCTCCATCCCTGTACCAGATTTTAACTGCCCCCCACTCCCACCCTCGTGGTCACTACATGGAAACCCCCTTTCAGGTTACCATTTCCTAACTCTTTGCTTCACCTACAACCAAATTAGAGAGGATTGCCCCACCCACCTAATGGGTTAAGAAAAATGGGGATTGTCCCTGGAGTAGCTGTAAAATACATCTTCCCATGGTAGAAACTTTAGAGACTGCAAGCCAAGTTGGGTCCCCAGTTGGCTGGGACTGCTCCCAGAGTAGGTTTAGTGATGAACAGAAGCTGTCAAGACACAAATCTCATATCAGATGGCAAGTCAACCCACTATATCAATATTAATGACCCTTGGGCTGCACAGTGGGCAACGGGGATGACTAGAAAAGTTTATTCAGAGCTGGGCGTGGTGGTGGCGCATGTCTTTAATCCTAGCACTTGGGAGGCAGAGGCAGGTGGATCTTTGTGAGTTCAAGACAAGCCTGGTCTACATAGTGAGTTCCAGAATAGCCTGAGCTACAGGGACACCCTGTCTCAAAGGACCAAAAAAAAAAAAACAACAACAAAAAAACAACATTCTTTGGGGCTGGAGAGATGGTTCAGTGGTTAAGAGCACCGACTGCTCTTGTAGAGGACCCGGGTTTGATCCCCAGCACCCACATGGTGGCTAAGAACCATCTTTAACTACAGTTCCAGGGGAATCCGACACCCTCTTCTAACCTTTTCATGTAAGTAGGTGCACAACACGGGTGCACCTATTTACATGCAGACAGTACACTCATACACATGAAAAATAATAAATAAATTTAAAAAAAGAAAAAAATAAAAGTTTATTCAACCAATGCTGCAAATTACTACCCCTGTGGAGAAATCAAAACCTTCCAGTCTTACATCAGGATTACCTCAAATCTCACAGAAACAATCAAACAACAGGAAGACTCTCTTGGCTCACGAATAAAGAAATTTTCTCAAACTCAGGTAAATGATAAAACCTCCCAAGGCCAGTCCTTCTCCTGAATGGGGCTGGTCCAAGAAGGAGCATCTTTGCTTAGTCTTACTGGCTTATCCAACTTAACCAACTGCTTTCTCTGTGCAGCCCTAGGCAGACCTCCCCTCACAATGGGCCCCTGCCCACTCCATTTTAGGTTCTTTCCCCCTTAACCCAGTCTCCAACTGAATTACCTCTGCTACAGGGAGTACCTCTCTTCTGGGACTCCCCCCAGATACTCAGTTCTCCTGCTATCCCTGGCTCTTGCAATCAGACCCAGGTCCTCTGCAAGAGCAGTCAGTGCTCTTAACCACTGAGAAATTTCTCCAGCCCCTCCAAATATTTTTATTGAATTATATTTAAAATATAACATAATATTCAGAGGCAAGGGGGAAAGTTGTCAGAGTTGAAATGACGTCAGGCTGGGCATGGTGGGGCTTCCCAGTATTTGGGAAGCTAAAGTGGGAGGATTTTAAACTGGAGTCCATCTTAGGCTTCATGGTGAGACCCTATCACAAACCAAGATTGAATTGCTCGTGACAGCCCTTCCAAAAGTACTAAAAGCCAAGAGGTGCTGGAGAAATGGTTCCAGGACAGCTGGAGCTACAGGGAGACCCTGTCTCAAAAAGACCAAAAAAAAAAAAAAAAAAAAGAAAAGAAATGGTTACTATGCATGGCAACCCAACACTGAATGTGTGTTATAACCTTGGCTCCTACTTGTATTCTGTTTATGATATTTGTTTCAGAGACAGGAATATTTCATCTCAAGTTGAACTGTTTTTTTTTTTTTTTTTTTCGTGGTGACATGCCTTTAAGCGAGCACGCAAGGCAAGGCAGGGGGAGCGGTGGGAGAGTAAGGCCTTCCTGGTCTACAGAACAAGTCCAGGACACTGGGCTACAGGGAACCTGTCTCGAAATACCAAAGNCAAAAAAAAAAAAAAAAAAGGCTCTTCATAACAGCATAGGGCTTCTATTCACTTCTGTTTCAGGCCTGGGATTTCTGTAGGTTCTGGCTCAAGTGTTTTCAATTTTACGTCTTCTGTCTCTCAAGGCAAATAAATGGACTCAATTTGTTCATTACACCTTGCCAAAAGTGAAAAAACAAAGATTGGGGCCTGGCATGTGGCACATGCTTTTAATCCCAGCACTCAGAAGGTGGGAGGCAGAGGCAGGCGCAGGTCTCACTCTGTGAAACCAAAGACAGTCCAGGCCAGCTGAGGCTACAGGGAGACTCTGTCTCAAACAAACAAGCAAACAAAACAAAACACCCCCAAAAGTGGGGGAAAGTATGTGGCCTGGCAGGAAGGAATCTATTCTAAAGAGGCACTGGGGTTCTGCCCCCCAGTAAAGGACTCTAGGAGAATGGACTCCAAGCAATTTGAATTTCCCCAGGAATCTCCTGCTGGGAGGGAAGCTAGTTGAAGCCCCGGGGGCATTCAGAGGAGGAGCTTGCCCCCCAGAGAAAGTTTTACAATTTATCTGACATTCTTTGTAGAATAGACTGACCTTGAAGGAGCTTTGACTGTAGTAGGCTAGGAACCCACACCTTGCCAAACTGTTTAGTAGTACTGATCTCTTGCTTTCACCGTTGTGTCAGGACCCCACAAAGGCAGACTTAAGGGAAGTCATTGGATCTCTCTGTCCCTTTTCCTAATGCAGCCATATTGAATACAGATTCCTTTTCTATTTTTTCACTTAAAAAAAAAAAGGTGGATGTGGTGGCGCATGGCTTTAATCTCAACACTCAGGAGTCAGAGGCAGGCAGAACTCTGTGACTTCAAGGCCAGCCTGGTCTACAAAGTGAGTTCCTGGCTAGCCGGGGCTACAGGGAGACTCTATCTCAAAAAGATTAAAAAAAAAAAAAAAAGAGTTACTCTATTGTCTCCTTATTTCTGTTGAAACATGATTATAGCCGGTCATGGTGGCTCATGCCTTTAATTCCAGCACTTGGGGGACAGAGGCGGGCAAATCTCTGTGAGTTCAAGCCCAGCCTGGTCTACATCTACAAAGTGCATTCAGGCCAGCTGTGATTAGTGGGCTCCCTGTCTCAAAAAAGGAAAACATGATTATAATTCCTGCTCTACTGCAGATAACCTTGTTGCCTCTCAGGAGTATTTTTTTTTCCCTTGTACATAGTTTGTTTTCATATTAGCTACAATATCAAAATGTTCATATGACATATTGCTAACATAAATATTTGGCAATCAAATATTTGGTGATCAAAAGCCACTCTTTGGTAGAGTGCCTAGCATGAACAAAGCTCCGGGTTCAATCTCCAGAAACACCTACACCCCAACTCGAGAAAATTGTATGTTATTATTGAGAAAGTAAGGTTTAAGGGCCACTGTAATTTGAATGGCAAATGTGGCAGCCACTGACCAGGTTGGATTCTATTTAGATCTTTCCTCAAGAGGGAATTTCTCATAAGGTAGTGATCAGACAGCCTTGGAGTCTGTTCCATCAGCTCCCTGGACAGTACAGCAGGGATGTTGGGTGACTAAGCACAACAGTACTAGACAGTAAGCCTTCCTCTCAAAACTGAAACTCTTGTGTGAGCGATCTCTACACCAATTCTCCACTGGAATGATGCATTTTTTTTCAGAGCTGTACTCTTGTTTGAAGCTCTTCCTCCATAATCTTTCTCCCCCCTTTCCTTTCTTGGGTGTCAGGCATCATTGTAGCCCATTAACTATTGCTGCCTCTTCGCCTTCACCATCTGCTCCTTTTGTAAGGTGACATTGGTTGCATTTCAAACTTCAGAATGTCTGCTTTGGGGAGGATAGAGACTGGCAAGAATAAGGGAATGTAAAGTGTGTTGATGCAGCCTAATGGTCCTTCCTCAGTCTGTTTCTTCACTGCAAGATGAAAGCCAGTTGTGGTGGCTCTTTCCATTAAGCCAGCATTCGGAAGGCAGAGGAAGGCAGGTATCTGTGATTTCAAAGACAACCTTGTCCACATACTGAGTTCCAGGCTAGCCAACACTATATATAGAAACTCTCGAAACCAAGCAACCAACCCACCAACCCACCAACCAACCAACCAGTCAACCTACCAACCAACCAACCAACCAACCAACCAACCAACCAAAAAGAATTAGCATACAGTAAATTTGCAGTCATAGCACACAGCTATTAGAGGCAAGATTAGCCTTGCGCACACAGCACAGAGACAGACTCCCTGTAAGGGGAAATCTTTTTTTTTTTTTTTTTGGTCTTTTTTGAGACAGGGTCTCCCTTTAGTCTCAGCTGTCCTGGAACTCACTATGTAGACCAGGCCGGCCTTGAACTCACAGATATCTGCCTACCTCTGCCTCCCAAGTGCTAGGGAGAGTGTCTAAAGCAGGAATACCTGCTAGCCCCTTGGAGACATTTGGTCTATGGAGTAGGTGAGACTTGTTCTTTCTCTTTTTGATTAGACAAGACAAGATGCATGTTGTTGGTTGGTTTACTTTTGTGAAAGCAGGAATCTGACTGGGTAAAGCAATGGTAGCAAGTTGGAAATTTCCACCTGGGAGAACTTGTAGTAGGAAAAGAGCTTGTCAGAAGAGCGAGCTTTGCATAAGAAGCCAGTGTGGGCCATCTTGGATGGAAGTAAGAACAGTTACAGCTTGGCTGAATTCAGTCTGGGGCCTCCTTCCCTGACAATCTGCCTAATTTAGAACTATCTCCTATTCTCTTTCAGTGTTGCTTATTTAAATGAAAAGCCCAGCCCAGAAGATTTACCATCTGATCATTAATCCATAGGAAGCTGTGGAGCTGGATTTCTGTAATCTAGGATCCTCCACATTTTTATTGCTTTCCTCATTAGGGTTTGCAGTGAAATTAACTTGGGGGATCTAAAAAAAAAATAGATATATTTTTCACAGAATCATTTTACAATAGCTTTTGCTGTCCTGATATGGCACAGTTTATATTTAAATTATAAAAAGCGTATAAATGCTTAGGATTATCTTTTGAATCCATTCATAGTTTATAAACCAGACCTATTTTATCACTGTAGAGAACTAGAATATTGGCTGGAAGAACTCACTGCATTGCCCCTATTTACTGTCTTAGCATCAAGAAATCTGGAAGTGGTTTCTGATTCATAGAGAATTAATATTTTCCATCCTCTGTGTTTTATGGTTTATGAAGCACTAAGGCTTAACTCAGTAATTCAAGATGCTCGTAGAGTCTAAAATCAAGTTCCTAAAAAAGAGTGAAAAATACATATTAAGCTGGACGTGTTTCCAAAAAAAAAAGAAAAAGAAAGAAAAGAAAATAGATATTTAAAAAATAGAAGTGCCAGGTGTGCTGGTGCACACCTTTAATCCCAGCACTCGGGAGGCAGAAGCAGGCAACTCTCTGAGTTGAAGGCTAGCCTGGTCTACATAGTCCAGGCCAGCTGGGGCTAAATAGAGATCCTGTCTCAAAAAGACAAAAAAAAAAAAAAAAGAAAAGAAAAAAAAAAGAAGAGAAAAGAAAGAAGAGAAGGAAAAAGGGAAGAAAAGAAAGAAAAAGTGAAAAAGAGGAAGAAAAAGAAAGGAAGGAAGGAAGGAAGGAAGGAAGGAAGGAAGGAAGGAAGGAAGGAAGGAAAGAAAGAAACCACGAGAAAGACAGGCCTGGTGGTGAAGGCCTTTAATCCCAGCACTCGGGAGGCAGAAGCAGGCAGATCTCTGTTTAAGGCCAACTTGGCCTACACAGTGAGTTCCAGGCTAGCTGTGGCTGCAGGGAGATCCTGTCTCAAAAAGACAGAAAGAAAAGAAAAAGAAAAAAGAGAAACACAGTTGATTGTACCATGAAAAGGGGAAGTTGATACAAGACAATGCTTGTAGGGAGGTGGAATTTTATTTATTTTTTAATTTTATTTATTTTTACATGTATGAGTGTACCATCTGCATGTAGGTTGGTGCCCCCATGTCGTGCAATGCCTCGGAGGTCAGAAGAGGGTGTCAGATTCCCCTGGAACTGGAGTTAAAGACGGTTCTCAGCCACCATGTGGGTGCTGGGGATCGAACCCGGGTCCTCTGCAAGAGCAGTGTGCGCTCTTAACCGCTAGGCCATCTCTCCAGCCCCGGGAAGTGGAATTTTTGTTGACAGGCCTAGGAGGAAGGTGTTCATCCTGATTCCAAATCTCAATGCTTGACAATGGAGGGGTGGCTTGCCGTGGGAGCTAGGTCCTTCCTGAGTAGCAGAATATTCTGGGAAATCAGAATCAGCTGCAGGACAGAGCTGACTCCTTCACCTCC
>VZQC01002425.1:345607-398523 GCA_009823505.1 Rhizomys pruinosus | reverse complement strand
GTTGTTTTTTTTTTTTTTTTTGTCTTTTTGAGACAGGGTCTCCCTGTAGGCCAGGCTGGCCTTGAACTCACAGAGAACCACCTGCTCTTGCCTCCTGAGGGCTAGGATTAAAGGCGTGCACCACCATGGATCAATAGTTTTCCTGTTTTCCTTTGTCTCTTGTTTCCTTCAATGATTTATGAGGATGCATGGATTAACCTACTTTGTTGTTCCAGAGTTCACAGATTTGTTCATTACAAAAGTTCCCTGGGGTTGGAGAGTCTGTTCAGCCATTCCAAGCATTTACTGCCTTTGCAAAGTACCTGAGTTTGATTTTCAGCTTCCAAGACTGATGTCTCACAGCTCCTTTTAACTCAGCTCTAGGGAATCTTATGCCCTCTTTTGTCCTCATGGGCACTGAACTCATGTGCACAGACAGGCACACATATATGTATACTTAAAACAAATAATAAAAGTTCTTTCTTTTCCCATGTATTTGTTTGACTACTTTAAAAAGATGTATTTATTGGGGCTGGAGAGATGGCCTAGCTGTTAAGAACACCGACTGCTCTTGCAGAGGACCCGGGTTCAATCCCCAGCACCCACATGGTGGCTGAGAACCATCTTTAACTCCAGTTCCAGGGGAATCCTATGCCCTCTTCTGACCTCAGCATCATTGCATGACACAGGTGCACAAACCTACATGAAGACAGTATGTTCATACACGTACAAAAAAAAGCATTTATTATTTTTATTAATGTGTATATGTGTGTGCCTGGGTAAGTTTATATGCACCATGTGCTTCCTGTTGTGGGTGCTGGGAATTGAGCCCTCATTCTCTGTGAGAGCAGTCAGCATTGTTAACCCTTGATCCATCTCTTCAGCCCCTACTTTCTATTTCTGTATCTTCAAATTTACTAATCTTCCAATTTCTTGTTCAGAATTGTTAATCTATCATTAATTATATTCAGTATTTTCATTTCACACACTATAGTTTGGTGTACATCTTTCAAATATTTTCCATGACTTTACTAACATTTCTGAATGTGTGGAAGACAGTTACAACTTTTATTTATTTTTTATTTAAAATTTATTTTTATATTTTATTTATTTTTGTGTGTGTATGAATGTACTGTCTGCATGCAGGTTTGTGTACCCATGTCGTGCAATGCGGCGGAGGTCAGAAGAGGATCTTGGATTTCCCTGGAACTGGAGTTCTGGAATTGGAGTTACAGATGGTTCTTAGCTGCCATGTCGGTGCAGGGGATCGAACCTGGGTCCTCTGCAAGAGCAGTCAGTGCTCTTAACTGCTAGGCCATCTCTCCAGCCCTGACAGTGACAACTTTTAAAATGTTCTTGCTTTTAATTTATTTGTTCTGAATGGTTTCAGTTGAGGAGTTTATTTTTTTCCTATTGAATCAAATATTCTTTCTTTTTTTTCCATTCTCGGTAATTTTTATGGTATTTTCAATATTGTAAATTTTCTCTTGTTGAGTGTTGGGCACTTTTCCATTCCTATAAATACTTTTGAGCTTTATTCTGAGTTTATCCTGAAAAAAGGTTCTTTATGTTCTTAATTTTGGGGGGAGGGGATCTTTTTGAAACAAGGTCTGGCTGTTGTAGCCCCAGTTGGCCAGGATCTGCCTATGTAGACCTTGAACTCTCAGAGATCCACCTGCCTTTGCAGGTACTGAGGCTTGTGCTACAACGCCCAGCCAGCATTGGGCTTTTTTGTTAGTCTGTGGACTCTAGTAGGGGCATTGCCACACTTAGGGTAATTCCATTTAAACTCTTTTAAATATGTGTATATATGGCACACACCTTTAATCACAGCACTCAGGAGGCAGAGGCAAGCAGATCTCTGTGAGTTCAAGGCCAGCCTCGTCTACAAAGTGAGTTCCAGGCCAGCTGAAGCTACAGGGAGACCCTGGCTCAAAAAAAAATGTGTATGTATGGGAAGGCTTTCTTACTATGAAAGCCTTTTGAAAATAGTCTTAGTGGTAGAGACAGGCAGATCTCTGTGAGTTCAAGGCTAGCCTGGTCTACAGAGCAAGCTCCAGTACAGCTGGGACCAAAAGGAGACCCTGTCTCAAAGAAAAAGACCAAAAAAAAAGAAAGAAAGAAAAAAGGAAAGAAAATAGTCTTAGTGGAAATAAAGTAGCAACTTGTGGATTAAAATAAATTTATAGAAAATTTCAATTCGGAAATACATAGTTGTTTCTTTGAGATAGGGTCCCCATGTAGCCCCAGCTGCCTGCCTCCAGAACTCAGGGACTAAAGGCACACACCACCACGACCAGGTTAATTTTTCGACTTTTCGTCAGGTGTGGTAGATGCAATCTGAGCCTAAAAATGATGAATGGGAGGCAGCAATGTATTTTCAATCATTCATTATAAAGGGAAGAGGAGACTAGCTCCTTTAGTCTCCCAGGCAGGAAAGGACAATGAACAGGGATAAAGTAATGCAGGATTTGCCATTAGGCTACAGAGAATTGCCATTTGTCTGGAGCCATCTTTTCTGATCCTTTTGGGATGTAGGTTGTATGTGTGCCCACTCCGCCCCCGAGCCCTGGTGTGTGTGTGTGTCTGAATGTACTGTCTGCATGCAGGTTTGTGCACCCGTGTTGAGCAATGCTGCGGAGGTCAGAAGGAGGTGTTGGATTCCCCTGGAACTGGTGTTCTCCTGGAATTGGAGATTCAGACGGTTCTCAGCTGCCATGTGAGTGCTGGGGATCGAGCCCGGGTCCTCTGTAAGAGCGGTCGGCGCTCTTAACTGCTAGGCTATCTCTCCAGCCTGCACTGTTAAACTTCTTTAATTGTACAACTTCTTTAAGGAGTCATTTTCAAATCCCCTGTCAGACATTAGATGCTACACAGAGTTGCTGAACTTCCTGTTGCCGGTGAGGCTTTCATTTCTTAAACTTCCTCACACATGGATTCCTCCATTGTTTTATCTCTTCTGTACTCTCCTCTGTGGTTTTGATTTCATAGTTCACTTTCCAATTTCAGTCTAGTCTTGCCTTCTAGATTATCAGCATTGTTTTCTCATCTGTAATCTTCTCTACTCAGTTCCTTTTTGTACAGTGCCTACTACAGGTGTTTGTCTCAAGGCATCCCTAGGCTCTTCATTGTTTACTGAAAATATACCAGTAGAATCACAGGGACAGGATAGGGAAAGAATAGTAAACTTTAGGTATAGTTCATTGAAGGCAAGTGTTGCAAATGGGCCTAAGAGGTGGCATATGGTTCTCAGCTGTTTTATGAGTTACTAGGATATTTGTTTTAATTATGTAAAAATAACCCTATAACAAATTATAAAAATTTCATGTTTTTCATTGAACATCAAACGATATGGCTTTCTTCTCGTACAGGTCAACCTAACAAATCTTTCTTATGTATGTATGTATGTATGTATGTATGTGCGCGCACATGTGTGTATGGATGAGTGTACTTTTATGTTCTAAGTATATTATGTTAACAGACATGATAATATAAGAATATTGCCTCTAAGTTGGAACTGGCCCTTCCATCTTAAGACGCAAATTTATATTAAACAGCCAAAACATGGTTCGATTTCAACAAAGGTTATGGGTTATCTATCAAGGAATTTGAAATAATGAATCTACACTGGTACAACCAGGTTTTCAGTGTATTAAAGTATTAATAAGTTTTAGATGTTTAAAAATGAAAAATAAAAAGGTATATAAAAAAATTAATCAAGGTGGTAATGATGATAACTATAAAAAAATTAATCAAGATGATAATAATGATAACTATAAAAAAATTAATCAAGATGGTAATGATGGTAACAACTTCTCATGGGACATATCTAGGCAATCTTTAATTGACTGATGGATGTAATAACTATAAAAAATGTATATTATATATATTTTATTAAGAGCTAAATATTAAAAAAACCTTTAAAGTAGGTTTTCATGCCAGGCCTAGAAAAGGCCAAAAACTTAAAAAAAAGACAACTATTATAATCCACCTTGTAAGGTTTACAGTTTAAAATGGTAATACATTTAAACTAATTAAAAAAATAAGATGGTAATTGTTTCATTTGTAATCTGTATTAAATTTCCAACAATGGCTTTGGGGTTAAGGCACACAAATGGTCTCTGTATTTTTCTGTGTTATACAGTATCACCTTGTAACATTTTTCCTTTACTTGTAGGATAATTTAAAGAAATTAAGTCTGAGTTCATTTCCCAAATAAGATAAACAGTTTGGGTAAATTTGATAAAGACTTACACCTTGGTTCCTATTTATGGGTATTTGTAATACAACTCAGGCATCTATTGATCAAAAAAGAGGGAGGTGGTATAATATTCCCTCTATATTCCAAACTTTTGATAAATTTTTAATTTTAAAATCTTAAAGCTAACAATGGGAGGAGATTTGTATGTTCCCACAGGTAAAAACACCAACCTAAATGCCTGAAAATACACAATCTTTGACTGAAAGATGGACTGAGAAATGCCATCAGAGAGGCTGACCCATCTGAACATTAAAGAAAAAGGAACCTCAGATTGCCTGAGCCACAGACACTGAACATTTCTCTAAATTCTATTTGGGATAACTGTTTATAATATGGTCTAATGAAGTTTACCTTCCAGATGCTGAGAAACCTTTCTACCTCTCACCTTTATATGGAAAAGGGAAAAATGTGATGGTAGTAGAGTCATTCCCCAACTGTAAATTGGAACCAACTGCTATAATGGTAAATGCTTGTGGAACAGGTGTGACTGCCTTCTTTGGTTGATTGATAGACATACAAACTGTACAGAGATGGTTCTCTATCTAGAGCCAAATATAAATGTAATTTATAAGTGGTACAATTGAGCACAATATGTTAATACAGGAAAGTCCTGATGTCAACAGTGGATTGTTCTGCCAAGGAGATGTTGGCTGGGGGATCCAAGCCCCCCAAATTATAAAGGCCTTTTGCCTGTAAAAAAATAGGATATCTGCAAGGAGTAAGGCGGTAAGTCCCTGTTGTCAAAGACCGGGTGTAAGCATGAAAAAATATTTTGAGACGTTACTTGCTAATGTACAGCTGGCCTCTAAAATTCAAAAAAAAAAAAAAAAAGTTACCAAAGGCCACTAATGTGATAAAGCAAAATATTGGTCTCTTTGAGTCAAGCAAGGCTCCTCTGTCAGTATCGGCTACACCTCAACTGCCTGGAGATGGCTATTAGCTCTCTCCTTGGAGGAATAATTCATGGCTGATGCCACAAGCTTATGTCCTCTAGTGGTTATGAGATGATATAAGCCACAGTAAGAACTTGTCATCTTTTATAGAGAAACTACAGTTTGTGAATTAGCATACCATCAAAACATATGTGTCTGTGCTCACAGCTTAGCTTGCCATGATAATGTTTAAATGCCTGTATATCTAATTGCTTGTGCTTTGTTAGTAAGATTAAAAAGGTAACCCGGTTAAGCTGTCAACCCATGAAGGGAAACAACCTAACTGGAGTAAAAAACATCTCCAGAGAAAACGCTGCTTTGCTTCTCACCTGCCTGTGCCCCTCTCCCAAAGCCTAGGGACCAACTTGCGGAAGAGGAGGCGTGGCAGAATGTAAGGGCTGTGGAGAGACTGGGGTGAATTGTGAGATTACAACAATATGGACTGAACTATGGGAACCTTGGGTTGTTCAAAATATGAACATAGATACTTGAAAACCCACCTTTACAAGTGGGGCTCCCCTTCTTTTTGTAAAAGGATGCTGAAGGCCAAAGCTGTACCTATTCAGGCTTTCAGCTACTGGCCTTGCTTATCTCAAAAATTTACGAGTACCAGCCCAGGTGGCCGCCCCAAAGACGGGCAACTTCCTCTCCCCTCTTACCAACCTAAGACAGGAGCCCTGAGGATGACAGGGTGTCCAAAGATGGGTAAGGAAGAGGGTCTTGTAGAGGTCGAACCTAAGACAGGGATGGTCACATAATCGGCTGCAGATGCCACTCTGCCTGATACTTATCCATACCTTCTTAATGTAAAGAAGGGGGATATGTAAGGAGCCGCAGGCTTTAGCTTGCTTACGCTGAGCTTGCTTACAAGGAAGTTGACTCTGTGAATTGTCACCTTGAGCCTTTTCCAAGAGCTGGGTGCGGACATGCAGTAAAAGCCACCAGCCTTTCCCAAGAGCTGGGTGCGGATGTGCAGCAAAAGTCACCAGATACTCCAGCCCGATGTCTCAACTCAGTGATCTTGCAAAAACAGACCCTCCTCTGACGCCAGAGAGCCCGACTGACTGATTACCCTGTTTCACCCACCCCTCCCTATTTCTTGCCTTCTGCAAGAAATAAACAACGGTTTGTGCTCAATAAAGTAGACTTTGACAACCTTTGCAAAGTCTCGCTTTTCTCTCTCGCCCATCTTCACAGGTTTGGGGTCTCCTTCGGGTACCTGCAATTACTGCCCCCACAGGCAGGGACAGTGGCCCACGCCTTTAATCCTAGCACTGGGGAGGCAGAGGCAGGCTGCTCTTTGTGAGTTCAAGGACAGCCTGGTCTACAGAGTGAGTTCCAGGACAGCTGGGACTACAGGGAGACTCTGTTTCAAAAAGACAAAAAAAAAAAAAAAAAGAACAATTACTTGCTAGTCTGAGCTCATGGGTTCGTTATCAGAAGCCAAGACAGAAGAGCTGGCTCTACATTCACATGCTGACCAAACTCATAGTTCTAGAAACCTTCTGATAGAGTAGAGCAGTTATTCTAACACAATGAAAGCGTTTTCCCTTCAGCTAGTACTGCTTCTTTCCAATGCTCTGTGCCTTAACATGGCAAATGAACATAAATCTCTTTTGATGAATGTATTACTCACTTTTCTGTTGCTATGATAAAACCACCATGACCAAAGGAACTTGTAAAAGGAAAAGTTTATTTGAGCTTTCGATTGATGGTTCCAGGGAATTCTAGTCCACTGTGGCAGGGAGGCATGGTGGCAGGAGCTGGAGCAGAAAGCCAATGTTCACATCTTCTAGTGAGTACAGGAAGCAGAGAGAGAGAGTAACTGGAGACTGGCAAGGCTTGTTGAATTCTCTAAGCCCACCCCCAGTGACATACTTCCACCAGCATGACCTCACCTTCTAAGATCTCCGAAAACAGTGCCACCAAACAGGCGGGCAAAATGTCTGAATACTTGAAGCCTATAGGGGACATTCTTTGTGTGTGTGTGTGTGTGTGTGTGTGTGTGTGTGTGTGTGTGTATGAGTGTATTGTCTGCATGTAGGTTGGTGCAATGCCATGCAATGCCTCGGAGGTCAAAAGAGGGCATTGGATTCCCCTGGAACTGGAGTTAAAGACGGTTCTTAGCTGCCATGTGGGTGCTGGGAGTCGAACCCAGGTCCTCTGCAAGAGCAGTTGGCACTCTTAACCACTGAGCCATCTCTCCAGCCCTGGGGACATTCTCATTCAAACCATCATGATGAATAATAGGTATTATGATGGTAGGGCTCTTGTTTGAATTGCAACTGAATTAGCAGCTGCTTTTCACAGAATGTAATTTTTTCTTGAAAGAGTGGTTGGCAGATGTCACGATTATTCAGACAAGGGCATTTGGAAGATACTCTCTTAAAGATGAATAAATAGAGTTGTCACTTCAAGAAAAGTAATCAACAATATTTGTTGCCAATAGTAAGTTTTAAGCCAAGGGAGAGGAAGAACCTTAGACATATGGGGTTTGCTTTGAGCATTTTCCCAAAGTAATTTTTCTCTAAATTTATGCAGTTGAGGGCTAGAAATCAGCCTTTATTGAATGACTCTTCCTAAATGGTGTTCAATTATTTGAGATGATCAACTTCTACAGTTCTGGTAGTGGTAAATGATCTATTTCCTGTAAAATTGGGATTTTAGTGCTAGAACTACACTTCCAAAATATGGTGCTACTGGCTAATTTTTGTAAACTTGACACAAATTAGAGCCACCTGGGAAGTTGGGACTCTCAGTAGATGAATTTCCTCCACTGGAATGTCTGTGAGGTATTTTCTTAATTGGTAATTGAGGCCCCAGCTCAGGGAGGGTGGTGTGCAGGCAGGTGGCCCTGAGCTGTAAAAGGAGGATAACTGAGCAAGCCTGGAGAAGCGAGACAGGAAACACCTTTCTCCAAAGTCTCTGCTTTAGCTCCTGCTTCATAAGTTCCTGCCCTGATTTCTCTCAGTAATCTGGGTGTTGTAAGACGAAACAAACCATTTTCTCTCCAAGTTTCTTTTGGTCAGTATTTGATCACAGTAATAGAAACCAAACTAGAACAGTGGTTTAGCAATTTATTATTTTACCAGCAAGGGGCAGCAAATATCAATGTTTGTTTGAAGTACAAAACTATTTAAGTTAATTCGAAATTCTTTTTCATCATCTTTTAATGCATATAGCCCTGTCTTTCCTATTCTTTTCCTAATTGAGTTTCTTTTTCTTCCTAGTGATGTTAAAGCTAGAGATATTGAGAATGAGTGTGATGTTCAAAAGGGAAAGAATTAGAACATTTAAAACACAATGCTAAGGCAGAGGCAGGCAGAGCTCTCTGAGTTTGAGGCCAGCCTGGTCTACATAGCAAGTTCTAGGCCAGCCAGATCTGCATAGTGATACCCTATCTTCAAAAAAAAAATGATGGGGCTAGAGAGATGGCTCAGCAGTTAAGAGAACTGACTGTTCTTGCAGAGGACCTGGGTTCCATTTCCAGCACCCACATGGTGGCTAAGACCTTCTTTAAGCTGGGTGTGGTGGTGCATGCTGTTAATCCTAGCATTTGGGGGGCAGAGGCAGGTGGATCTCTGTGAGTTCAAGGTCAGCCTGATCTACAGAGTGAGTTCCGGCCAGCTGGGACTAAAGGGAGACACTGTCTCAAAAAAAAAAAAAGGTGCTAAAATACAATACTACAGGACTACAGGGCTGGAGAGATGGCTTAGAGGTTAAGGCCACTTGCTGCTCTTGCAGAGGTTCTGGGTTTGATTCCCAGCACCCACATGGCAGCTAACAATATCTGTAACTCCAGTTCCAGGGGAATCCAACACCTTCTGACCTCTGTGGGCATTGCATAACGCATGTACACTTACACACATGCAAGCAATATGTTTTCATATTAAAATAAAATAAAATACAATGCTATAATGCTAAAGGGGACAAAACCTACTGAAATAAAACTCTTTATTGAAAAATGGTAATTTTATAATTTCAAAGTTGGGTCTTTCTTAATCATTATTACATAGCAAATACCCAACACTAATGAGGAGTTCAAATCTATATTTCTCTTTACGCACTGGTTTCTAATCTGAACTTTAGCTATTTAGTTAAAAATGTTTTCTATTATTCTTCAGTTACCTGCTTTGAAGCAGAATGTGAAGGACCCCTGCCCCAAGGTTTTATGCACCCTTAAAATTTGTCTTTAGGAACCATGGTACCGCCATCTTATAAGGCCTCCAAGTCATGTACGCTATAAGCCCTCCCCACTTCCTCATACCTATGAGAGCAACGAACTCCCCATTCCAGACTGGGGGGGGGAGTTACCGACAGACGTGTCAGGAAGGTAACTGACTGTGTTGCTGTGGGAGACGTCCCAGGAGGTCTGAGGGAGGCCCGAGGATGCTTGGAGCCCTCCCTTCTGGGTGCCGACATGGACGTTGAGGCTCTCATAGAATCGAGAGTTTTCACGTCTTCTCGGCCATCTGAATCTGTTTCTTGGTGTTGGAGGACTCACAGAAGATGGGTCCTGATTTCTGTTTCTATAATATCTTTGAGTGCTTTGTTCGTATTTTGTGTGACTTTGACAATGGGACAGACTGTCAGTACTCCACTTGGACAGACATTAGACCACTGGACTGAGGTTAAAAAACGAGCCCATAATCTGACTGTGGAGGAGAAAAAGGGACATTGGAAGACTTATTGCTCCTTCAAGTGGCTGTCCTTTGGGGTAGGCTGGCCCCCTGAAGGTACACTTAATCTAACTGTTATTTTTGCCATTAAGGAGATTGTTTTACAGAAGGGATTGGGGTCGCACCCCGATCAAGTCCCTTACATTTTGTCTGGGGGTCTTTCATTTGGGGGCTCTCCACTGGTAGAGTGCAAACAGGGGGTTTGCCTCAGGCTTTAGAGTGCGAATAGTGGGTTTGCCTCAGCAATTTGGAATTTGGGCGAGGGGTCCAGATTTCTGGCTCTGGGGCTGATAGGGAGTCAGCTCTGTGTGCGCAGCATTGTTTCTCTTCATGTTTGTATAGTCTTTGTTGTTGGGCACTTATTCTGTCTGCTGCTTTCATCTTGTTTCTCTGAAATTGCTTTCATTCTCATTCTCTGGGATCTCAGGATGGGAAATTCTAAATCTACCCTGATTTAAAGGAGGTATTATGTCTTGTGTTTATGGTAACCATGTGCCAAAGATTCATGTAGCTTGTTATGCATCTAAGTTTGTGCGTGTGTGTGTGTGTGTGTGTGTGTGTTTGTAATTCAGTTATTGTATTTGTCTCATGTTGGTTCTGTCAAACAAAGTGGCCACTTCAAGTTTCAATTCTTTATATGCACAGAATCATTTCATTTTGGAATGCCAGACTAGATATGCACGTGCAAAGTTTAAAAATTGATATTTAAAAATGCATTTAAAGGCCTAAAATTTGGATACTGTAGTCATCTAAATTTATTGTCTCTGAGTCTCTCAAATGCTTCACAACAAGTGGTAGTTGTCTATAGGAATTGGCCTCAGAGCTGACTGTTTAAAGATCCCATTTTGGTTTGTGTTTGCTTTCAAAATGTAACTTGCTTGCTTTGGAATTATCTATTTTTTTAAAGACCTTTGTGGACCAGATTCAGGACTGGAAATGGATTCTTGGACTGGATTTTATTTTGGGTGGGGCAGTTTTGTTGTCCCTTGGGACCGGGTGTGGTGGCACACACCTTTAATCCCAGTCCTTGGGAGGCATATGCAGGCAGTTTTTGTAAGCTCAAGGTCAGCCTGGTCTACAGAGCGAGTCTACAGAGTGAGATTAAAGGTAAACCCTGTCTCAAAAAAAGACCAAAAGACCAAAAAAGAAAAAAGCATGTGTGTGAGTGTTGATAATTCCCACATACATAAAAATTACACATGTGTATGTGACTATTGATAATTTTCCACCTAAAGTAAATAACGTGGTGTTAGACAAAATAAATACAGGTAGCCGTCTCCATTGAAATAGTTCTTGGCATTAGGCAGGTCCTCCAAGGGACTCACAGCTCCTGGCCACAGGGGTGTATACCATATACACAACTCTGGCTAAAGAGTGGGACCCCCTGGTGCTTGAGGTCCCTGCCGTACTCCCAATCCCATATGGTCAGTGGGCTGGGCCTTAGGTGTAAGTGAGAGTCATTTTTGAGTAAAAGGATGCATCAAGAATATTGGAGCCAGTAAGAGGGATGTGGGCAAGATGAATGTGTGTTTGAGGTGGCTGGGGCTTACTGTCCCTGCACTGAGAGGAGTTGTGGATGTTTTCAGGAAGAAAAGGTATGGAAAGGCTGAACAAGGGACTGAAATTGTGCTGTTTTTACTGATGGAAGAGAGGAGAAGCCTATTCTGAGTCTCTGATGAGAAAAAAGGCAGGTTAGAGATTTTTGTGATGCATCAGACAGGGCTGGAGTTTGGTCATAGGAGGGCCATTTCTCCCCTCTCACCACCTGTACTTGCTTCAGACTCAAGTCACATTTGAACCCTGACTGCTCTGGTGACCACTGCTCAGAGGTGGGTCACTTTAATGTTCACATCCACTTAGAGCCCCAAAGTAGACTCTGGATCAGGACTCCAGCAAGGCTCATCTGAGAAGGTGACTTCCCTTGTCTCTAATGACCCAGTAGGGTGCCTGTCAGTAGCTGTGAGAAGCAGGCTGCTTCATGAGCAGCACCTTGTTTAAAACATGTATTTACAAAAATCTACCCAGTTGCTATCACAAAGGACCAGAGATAATCTTCTTACAGGCTAGTAAAATTTGCATCAGCAGTCTGCCTTGGGAGGAGGTCTTTAGAGCTTGGGGAATTCCTGAGCACTCTGGAGGGCACACGTGGCAACCTTTCCATCTTTGCTAGAGACTGATTTTGGAGTCTGGAATCTGGATCAGTCGGGTGTTGCATGGCTTCCAGGGGTGCATTACAGGCTCTTGCCTCCAAGGAGCAAGGGAGAGCAGTCTGGAGCAGCTTTTGGGGGCTCTGCTATGTTTCTGCAAGAATTTTTGAGCCTGTTTCTCCTCCCTCCCTTTCTCCTCATGGGAGGAAAAGGGGCCTCTCTGGGTCTGTGCCCTCCTTGCTGATCAGGCTGGCAGACTGTATGTTTGTGTTGAGGAAGGGTTGGTCTCAAAGAACTGGGTGAATCAAATTCATGAAAACTATACTTCATGTTTTTAGTCTCCTTGCTGGGCACACACATTTAATCCTAGCACAGCCAAGGTCTTTAGGTGCAGAGATCATTACTGTAGAATTTCTGAGTACTGTTACAAACTTAAGAGTCATATTTTACTTGATTTATGTTTTCATCTCTAATTTAGCGTTTTCATCAAGTTGCTAAAGTTTTGGGTTTGAAACTAGTTAAACATATTTGTTTCATGGAGCTGTTTAAATGAATAGGCTTGCATCTAATGCTAATGATTTACTTGATACATTTTTGTCTGGGAAGATTTATCTCAAAGACCTCCCCTTTGGCTGAAACCCTGGACATAGGAAACTGGCCCCAGCTCCCGAGTTCTGGCGGTCCAACAAGACCAACTAAAACAAGAACTACCAAAAGTGAAAACATCTGCAGCGGATCCCGACCCACCTCAAAAGCCTTCAGCCCCCCAAAGATCTATCCTGAGATTGAGGAGCCAGCCTTATGGGAAATGCCCCCCCTTATCGCCCTCCTCCCCAAGAAGTCCACCACCCTGACCAGGGTGTGGCCAGTGGAACGGCAGAAGGACCGGCTGCTGGGACTCGCAGCCATCGCGCCCAGAGTCCCGGGGGGCCCGATTCAACCACGGCGCTACCCCTGTGTGTTTATGGCCCCCAGGTCGATCCTGGACAACTTCAACCTCTACAATATTGGCCCTTTTCATCGGCTGATTTGTACAATTGGAAAACTAACCATGCCCCTTTCTCTGAGAATCCTTCTAGTCTTACAGGTTTAATTGAATCATTGATGTTTTCCCACCAACAGAAGTGGGATGACTGTCAGCAGCTGCTGCAGGTCCTGTTCACTACAGAGGAGAGGGAGCGAATCCTGTTGGAGGCCAGAAAGAATGTTCCCGGCGTGGATGGACAACCAACCCAGCTCCAGAATGAGATAGACGCTGGATTCCCTCTGAATCATCCCAATTGGGACTACAATTCAGCTGAAGGTAGGGAGAGGTTGATGGTATAACGCCGGGCTCTCGTGGCGGGTCTCAAAGGAGCCGGATGATGGCCCACCAATTTGGCTAAGGTAAGAGAGAGAAAAAAAAAGCTGAAGAAAGAGAGGATAGGAGAGACAGGAAATGAGAAAAAATTTGACTAGGATTTTGGCTGCAGTAGTAGGTGAAAGGGAAATGCGAGGGAGAGAGAGAGAAAATAGACAGATAGGGTACCTGGGCAACTCAGGGCCGAGAAGACGCTGAGTTCCTGAAACCCCATGACCACTTCTGGCAAAAGATCAGTGTGCATACTGTAAAGAGAAGGGATACTGGGTTCGAGATTGTCCTAAGAAGAGGGTAAACACCAAGGCCTCAAAAGTCCTGGCCTTGGGGTCGGATGAAGATTAGGGGAGATGGGGATTGGACCCCCTCCCCGAGCCTAGGGTAACCCTGACAGTGGAGGGGACCCCCTATGGATTTTCACTAAAGAGACTGAGAATTTTATCTGGACCTCAACGCAGCAGCAGGCCTTTGATAAGATCGAACAGGCCCTATTAGAGGCCCCCGCTTTGGCCTTGCCGGACCTGGCTAAGACTCTTTACTTCATACGTGGATGAGTGGGTGGGGGTTGCCAGAGGGGTTCTTACCCAACCCCTGGGCCCATGGAAATGGCCAATAGCTTATCTATCTAAGAAACTTGATCCTGTGGCCAGCGGCTGCCCATCCTGCCTCAAGGCTATAGCGGATATAGCTTTACTCCTCAAGGATGCTGATAAACTAACTTTGGGACAATCAACAACTATAGTAGCCCCTCATGCTCTGGAGAGTATTATACACCAGCCCCCTGACCGCTGGATGACCAACGCATGCATGACCCACTACCAAAGCCTACTACTGACAGAAAGAGTAACTTTTGTGCCTCCGGCTATCCTGAACACTGCTACGCTACTGCCCGACTCCGATGACTCGACACCTATACATCAGTGCCCCGGCATCCTGGCAGAAGAAACTGGGACTCAAAATGACCTCACGGATCAGCCATGGCCAGGATGTCCCTGCTGGTACACCAATGGAAGCAGTTTCGTGGTAGAAGGTAAGAGGAGGGCCGGGGCAGCGGTAGTGGATGGCAAATAGGTTATCTGGGCCAGTAGCCTGCCAGAGGGTACTTCTGCCCCAAAAGCTGAACTCATCATGCTCACCCAGGCTTTGAGGCTGGCAGAAAATAAATGTATCAACATCTATATGGACAGCAGGTATGATTTTGCTACAGCTCATATACACGGGGCCATCTACCAGCACAGGGGACTACTCACTTCAGCTGGAAAGGATATCAAAAATAAAAAAGAAAATTTAAGCCTATTAGAGGCTATTCTTTGCCAAAGAAACTAGCAATTGTCCATTGTCCTGGCCACCAGAAAGGGCAGGACGCAATAGCAAGAGGAAACCAAATGGCGGACTTCAGTGCTAAACAAGCCACCCAAGGAGCCATGATCCTAACAGTACAGGAGGGACCAAATGAAATTAGCTTCAAATACACTCCTGAGGACCTGCAGACCATTGAAAAGCTTAAGCTAGCTACAGAATGGACCCCACGGGGGGTCTCAGAAACCAGAGGAGGAAAATCTATCCTGCCTCAAAGAAAAGAAAAAAGATATGTTACCCAGCTACATCGACTAACCCACTTAGGAGTAAAATACTCAAGGACCTTGTCCATGAGTCCAAGTATTATGTTATGGGACTATCAGATATTATCCAGAATGTTGTCACTAATTGTCAAGCTTGTGCCCTAACAAATACAGGGCACCATACAAGCCCTCCAGGGAAACGACTGAGAGGCGACCGACTGGGTGCTTACTGGGAAGTCGACTTCACTGAAATTAAACCTGCTAAATATGGTAACAAATATCTGCTAGTTTTTATAGATGCTTTATCAGGATGGGTAGAAGCTTTTCCCACCAAGTCGGAAACAGCTAATATAGTGGCTAAAAAAATCCTTGAAGAAATCTTCCCAAGGTTTGGTGTTCCTAAGGTAATTGGATCAGACAATGGCTCTGCCTTCGTTGCCCAGGTAAGTCAGGGACTGGCCACTCAGCTGGGAATTGATTGGAAATTACATTGTGCTTATAGACCCCAGAGCTCAGGACAGGTAGAAAGGATGAATAGAAGTCTCTAAAAGAGACCTTGACCAAATTAGCCATTGAGACCAGCTGGAAAGACTGGACCACCCTCCTTCCTTTTGCCTTGTTCCGAGTCTGGAACACCCCCAACTGCTTTAAGCTAACTCCCTTTGAAATCCTGTTTGGAGGTCCTCCTCCTCTAGTGGAAGCAGGAGGCATAAAAGATCCTAACACTTCTCTTTCTCCACCCCTCCTAGTCCATCTGAAGGCCCTTGAACTTGTCAGAAAGGGTGCCTGAAAGCAGCTCAAAGAGGCATACATGCCTGGAACTGCTGAGGTACCCCACCCGTTCCAAGTGGGAGACTTGGTCTTGGTTAGACGACACTGCACTGGCAACCTCGAGCCTAGATGGAAAGGACCCTTCCTTGTGCTCCTTACCAGCCCTACTGTGGTTAAGGTGGAAGAAATCTCTGCCTGGATCCACACTTCCCACGTCAAAGCCGCCCCTCTTGCAGCCCGAGATGGATCCTGGAAACTGGAAAAGACTGATAATCCTCTTAAGCTCACCAGAGAGTAGGTGCTGTGCAGATTTTAATGCTTCACCAACAGTATCAGTGCATAGAGCAAAAAGGGCCTGAAGAAAATTAAAGAGGTACTCCGAGCTTTAGTTCTATGATTAGAACTATGTCCTAGAGAGAGTGGGGAATGAAGGACCCCTGCCCCAAGGTTTTATGCACCCTTAAAATCTGTCTTTAGGAACCATGGTACTGCCATCTTATAAGGCCTCCAAGTCATGTACGCTATAAGCCCTCCCCACTTCCTCATACCTTGTGGTGCTTAACTGAGTCACACCCACCTGTGTGTCAAGATAAGGTTCCCCTCCCCCGTGCTTAACTGAGTCACGCCTACCTGTGTGTCAAGATAAGGTTCCCCTCCCCCCTTCCTCATACCTTGTGGATTTCTTTTTCCTTTAAAAACTCCTTACCCCAGTCTCTGGGGGTCGATCTCCTCTGCCCCTGCATGGGTTACGAGTTCGGCCCCAGTGCACTGTTTTTTCCTGAATAAACCTCGTGTAGTTACAGCAGGAATGGTCTCTGGCTGATTTTTTGGGCGTCGTTCCATCCCAAGATTTGAGTGAAAGCTACCCCAGTCTCTGAGGGGTCTTTCAAATGGAGCGCCTGGCAGTGTATGCTCCCAGCGAGATTGCATGGTGGAGCTTGGCTGAGAGCTTCCAACCCCCACTGCTGTACTGCATAGAAGAGGACCTGGAAGAGTTCATATTTGGTCCCAGAGACATTTATCTATGCTACATCGAGGAGCATAGCTACACTCTCATTCAGCTGGAGAAGTGGTTCACTGCTTCAGGCCAGGCTCAAGTCAGTGTGATGGGGCCTCCCAGGGCCAAGCAGTGTTTGATGGACATGATCTGTCACTTGGAGAGTGAGGAACCTCATTTACAGATCCGAGGACAAGCAATGTTGAAACTGGTCCAGAGCCGGTACCTGACAACAGCTGAATTGAAAGCCTCTCTTACAGTACAGTTATACTGCTGGGGCTGGTCTCCTGATAATAGGATGAAGAAGAACTATCTGAAAATGATCTTCCCTGGAAAACTTATTTAAGATGATTGGTCACCAGCCTTAGAGCAATACATGAAAGATACTGAAGGTATTTGGATTTGGATACCAACCTGCCACTCAATTAAAATGCATTTGTCTGAGAAGTCTCCTAAATGTAAGATAGCATGCTAATGGTGATGATGTCATTTAAAACAACTATGCAACATGTAAAAAAAATGTTTTCTATTAATGAGTATGTGTGACTCATTCACTGGAAATAAGGAGCTACTCCAGGTGCTAAAGATAAACAAGATTACAGAATGAGAACAATAATGTCCTCCTGGCACTTCCTTGTCCTGAGGAAAGTTATGCAAATTAAGGGGAGTACTTGGAAGAGAGGAGGAGAAATAAAAACACCAAGGAGTGGAAAGTAAGAGTCTAGTGAAGAGCTGGGCAACTGCCAGGGTCTATCCCTGGCAAGATTTCTGCAGAAACTTCTGAATTTTCTTCACTGGTTTTTCCTAACCACAAGTTCTGGTGTGAAAATGTAGCATGTTTTTCTTGTCCCTTAATGAAATCTTCATTTCTACCTTGGGACAAGGCATCATTTCTATTATTTGATTTGTTTCTTTTCTTCATTTCATTTTTTTTTTTTTTTTTTTTTTTCGAGACAGGGTTTCCCCGTAATCCCAGCTGTCCTGGAACTCGATATGTAGACCAGGTTGTCCTTGAACTCACAGAAATCTACCTGCCTCTGCCTCCTACATGGTGGGATTAAAGGGGTGTGCTGTAAGACCCAAAATGAGCCTTACCCTTGGGAGACCCCCCCGAGTGAGAGATGCAGAGACAAATCTCGATGCAAAAGCAAGAGGTTTAATTTGCCAGTGCACCAGGGTTTGCCTGTATGGCAGGGAAAGGCAGAACCCCAAACAAACCCAGTACTCAGCTTTTATAAATTTTGAGCAGAGAAGTTTACAGCAATAGCAACAAGTTATTTCTTCATTGGTCACTCGAAGTGACCTTTACACAGATTGGTTACTTTTGAAAATGGGGAAGTAAAAATGGGGAAATACTTAGTATGCTGTTATGCAGGTGGCTCCTTACTGGAACTGGACCTCAGGATGGCTCTTTACTGGAACTGGCCCTCAGGGTGGCTCCTTACTGGAACTGCAACCAACTGTGGCTTACTGTTATTTTGCCAGCCTGTTATTTGTTAACCTATTATTCACTAACTTGGGGAGGGGTTGCTATTTTGCAAGGTGGAGTTGTTTATCAAGATGGAAAATTCCACTGGCTTCCTTCTGTCCCTTCATCCCCCCCTTTTTCTTAAGACTGCTCCAATCCTGGAGCAGGGTATTATATCTCAGCTAAATTTAATTCCTGTCTTGAGTTATCCCTTAAGTGTTTTTGCCTTAAATGCATAATCTGGACTGTGTTAATGCGGTCTTTAACAAATGCAATCAAGCAATTTAGGACGCAGGGTCCGAAGATCAGAATTAGCAAGAGGATAAGCAATGGCCCCAACAAGGTGGAGACTAGGGTGGTGAGCCAGGGGAACCTGCTAAACCAGGATTCAAACCATCCTTGACTCTCTTCTCTTTCTTGCTTTCATTTGGCAAGACCCTCTGTTACTTTTGCCATGGAGTCCTTGACTCCTGTGTGGTCTGCATAAAAACAACATTCCTCTCCTAATGCCACACATACTCCTCCTTGTTGAAGGAAAAGGAGATCCAACCCTCTTTGGTTTTGTAGAACTACTTTGGAGAGGGAGGTAAGGGATTTTTCCAGGAAGCTAATGGAGGTCTGTATTGTTTCAAGATCTTCATCTATGGTGGCTCTTAGAATTCTCAAGCCTGACTGCTGGTTGGTCAGGGATGCTATTCCTGTTCCTGCCTCAGCCAACCCCAAGCCAAACAGAGTAGCTATGGTGAGGGCCGTGATGGCTTCTCTCTTTTTCCTTGTCTGTGACCCTCAGGACCAGTAACTGTACATGTCTTCCTCAGAATGGTAGAGGATCCGAGGCACAACAGAGATCAAAACACAAAATTCAGCTGAACTGTTAAAAACACTAGTGGACAAGCAGGGAGTGAGTCTTGTTTGTGAACAAATCCACCATTCCCCTTCATTATGTACCAACCATTTGTTGGGGCCCCAATTGGTGGAACTTAAATTATGACATAAGCCTTTGTATTGCCCTTTAGGGGTTTTTCCCGCACAGGTTCCCCACCCCGTTACCAATTGTAAAGTTAGACCTGTTACCCTGTCTCCCCATTTACATTGGGGAGGGTTTTTGTCATTAGACACATGGAAAGTACCATTTGCCCTGATCCCGTTGTAAAAAGGGGGCTTAACATCATAGCACAGCCAGCATGAGTCAGTGACATTGGGATTAGTAGAATTAAGGGCCGAATAGGCAGCCGTCATCAGTTTCCAAAGTGGTTCCTTATTATTAGCATCTTTTGGTGGGGTTGGCGAAGTCACCAGTCTGACGGCGAGACTGACACCAGTGCTGGCCCCAGGAGAACTATTAGTATTAGGTGGAGTGGTTGGATGAATTATTGTTTTTTTTCCTTTTCTTGGAGAAGCAGGCTTTAATACTTGGTTGGGGCCCATTGCCTGAGATGTGGTATTAGGCAACTCCAGTAGTTGTCTTATGGTCAGAATGGAGCCAGAGTGACCTTCATATCTGTAGAACACCAGGCCCCATGCCTTTCCTTTTTGCCATTCAGTATAACTAATTTTTTTTTGGTCTTTTTGAGACAGGGTCTCCTGTAGCCCCAGCTGTCCTGGAACTCACTCTGTAGACCAGGCTGGCTTTGAACTCACAAAGATCTGTCTGCCTCTGCCTCCCAAGTGCTAGGATGAAAGGCATGCGCCACCACACCCGACCCAGTATAACTAATTTTTTTCCCCCTGTTCAGTAAACCTGGCCCAGACAAAGTCCAGTCGATCCTTAGTACAGGGCTTGCTAGAGTACAGGGGAATCACTGCATATGGGTTTCCTGAGTTGACAAAAGCGAATGTCACTAGATCATGCTTAGTTACCTTCCATCCCCAATCCCCATCGCTAGAGGTCACACAATTGGGTGATCTCAAAACCAGGTCTGGAGGAAACCAAGGGGGTGGGGGACCCATAGAGGATTTAGTGGGGGGGGGCAAGCCCGAGTTTGTAAGGGGTATTTCTGGCCCTAAAGAGGGCCAGTGGAAGGAGCACCACTCAGTCAGTGCCAGTCTCTAAGGTCAATTTAGTTAAGGTCTCTTTTAGGGTTCTATTCATTCTCTCTACCTGTCCTGAGGTTTGGGGATGGTCTGCACAATGGAGATTCCAATCTCTCCCCAAAATAGTAGCTAGTCCCTGGTTTACCTGGGAGATGAAGGCTGGGCCATTATTGGACCCTATTACCTTGGGTACTCCAAATCTTGGAAGAATCTCCTCCAGTATCTTCTTGTCCACTATCACTGCAGTTTCCTGTTTGGTAGGGAAAGCCTCAACCCATCCAGAGAAAGTGTCTACAAAGACTAGTAAATACTTGTACCCATATTTACCTGGATTAACCTCAGTGAAGTCGACCTCCCAGAAAACTCCTGGTCTATTTCCCCTTAATCTTTTTCCCTTTTCTTTTTTAGTCCTGCAGGTACTGACTTGTTGACAAACCTGACATTGTCTCACTATACCATCAGCTATGTTTCTCAAATCCATAACAAACATCTGGGATACTTTCACTGCCTCTATTAACTTTTTACTACCTAGATGGGTCCACAGGTGCATCTGCTTGATCAAGTCCATTGCCTGGCTCCTGGGGAGGATAATTTCTCCTTTCAGGGTACACCATCATCCATCCTCCTTTAGGTAGTAGTCAGTGGAGTACCCAGTAATTTGGGCCTCTTCGTCGGCCATATACTCTAAGCGAGGCCAACCCTTAGTCCAGTCCAAAGTCTGTCCCAGGTCTTGTTCCGTCTGCACCAGCACATGAGGCACCTCCTGTAGGGCCACCTGTTGTGCGACCTGACCAGCCATATTATTTCCCGTTGAAATAGGATCCCTTCCTTTTTGATGCCCAGGGCAATGTATGATACTGACCTTCTTTGGCAGGTGTAGAGCCTCGAGGAGGCCTAGGATTTCTGATTTGTTTTTAATTTCTTTTCCCTCTGAGGTCAGAAGGCTGCGCTGCTGGTAAATGGCCCTGTGTATGTGTGCGGTGGCAAAGGCGTACCTGCTGTCCGTATAAATGTTGGCCTTCTTGCCCTTTCCCAATGTTAAGGCCTGAGTCAAGGCAATCAGTTCAGCTTTCTGTGCAGATGTCCCCAGAGGTAGGGGGGCTGCCCGTATGGTGTTCATCCCATCCACTACTGCGGCCCCAGCCCGGCGTTGCCTTCCCTCAAGGTAACTGCTCCCGTCCATATACCAAGTGACCTCGGCGTCGGGTAGGGTCTGGTCCTTTAAGTCTTTCCTCTATCCATGCATCTCAGGGAGGACTTGTTGGCACTCATGATCAGGTGGATCCAGGTCAGGGTCTGGGAGTAGGGAGGCTGGGTTGAGGCTGGCTGGTGGAGTAAAGGTGATCCTGAGTTTAACGACAGAGTCTGATAATGAGTCATTCTGGCATTGGTTAGCCACCTATCGAGGGGTTGTCTAATAATACTGTCTATGGCATGGGGTGCAGTGACAGCCAAGTCCTGGCCCATAGTCAGTTTTTCAGCATCTCTAAGGTAGCTACTGCCGTGATGATGCGAAGGCAAGCAGGCCACCCGGCTGCCACCGGATCCAGCTTTTTAGACAAGTATGCCACCTGCCTTTTCCATGGCCCCAGTTTTTGGATCAGCACCCTCTTGGCCACTCCCTTATGTTCATCCACATATAGATGGAATGGTTTGGTGACATCTGGCAGTCCCAAGGTGGGGGCGGGCACTAAAGCTTGTTTGATAGCCTCGAAAGCCTGTTATTCTTTTTCTCTCCAGACAAAGGGCCCCCCGTTTTTAGTGAGGGGATAAAGGGGGGCTGCCATCTCTGCAAATCCTGGGATCCAGAGATGGCGGAATCCAGCTGTGCCCAGGAATTCTCAAACCTGCTTGGGGGTTGTCGGCTCTGATATATGGAGAATGGTCTCTTTTCGAGCTTCAGGGAGCCATCTCCTTCCATCCCGCAACACATGTCCCAGATAGGTTACCTGTTGCTGGCATATTTGGGCTTTCTTGGTCGAGGCCCAGTACCCCAAGTCTCCAAGGGTGTCAAGCAGGTCCTCAGTTCCTTGCAAGCACTCTTCCTCTGTTGTGGCTGCAATTAGGAGGTCATCTACATACTGTAAGAGAGTTTCCTGGGTTTGCTCTCCTGGAAGGGGTCAGGTCCCAGTGCAAAGCCTCATCGAAGATCGTGGGTGAATTCTTGAATCCTTGAGGCAATTGGGTCCATGTCAGCTGACCTGTCACCCCAGAGTCAGGGTCATTCCACTCCAAAGCGAAATATTCCTGGCTCCTTGGGGCCAACAGGAGGCAGAAGAATGTGTCCTTGAGATCTAGTACCATGTACCAAGTTCTCAATGGCGGCAGGGTGCTCAGTAGGGTGTATGGGTTGGGTACAGTCGGATGCAGGTTAGCCACCTTCCAGTTGACCTCCCGGAGATCTTATACCAGGCGATAGTCCTGAGTGCCCAGCTTCCTTACTGGCAGAAAGGGGTGTTCCAGGCAGATTGGTACCTCTGGAGGACCCCCAGTTGTAAGAGTCTATGTATGTGGGGTCGGATCCCTTCCCTGGCCGCTCAAGGCATTGGGTATTGGCGTACCGCTACTGGAGTAGCCTGTGCCTTTAGTGCAACATAGACAGGGGGCTGGTTTCTAGCCTTTCCTAGCCCTGCTGTCTCTGACCATGCCCAGGGAAAAGTCTCAAGCCACCATTTAATGCCTTTTGGCAAGTCTTTGGCTTCTCTCTCAAATAGTTTGTATTCATCTTCCAGTTTAAATGTTAGAATGTGGAGTGGTTTCCCTTCTGGTCCTCTGAGTTGGGGCCCCTCTGGTGAGAAGTGAATCTGGGCCCTCATTTTTGTCAGTAGGTCCCTACCCCGCAAAGGGTAAGGTCACTCAGGAATAACCATAAATGAGTGGGATACCTGGCCTAAGTCTACAGTCCTTCAAGTAGTCCATGAATATTGTTTGATGCCTGTGGCACCCAGGACCCAAGTCTTTCTCTTTCCCTTAGGACCCCCTGGTTTCAGGAGGACTGAATGTTGGGCCCCCTTGTCCACCAGAAATTGAGTGGGTCTCCCCTCCACTTTCAGCATTACCCTGGTTTTGGGGAGAGGGTCCAAATCCCATCCCCCCTAATCGCTGTCTTCATTCAGAGCCAGTACCCTCAGGGGTGCAGATGGCCCGTTCTGGCCACCTTCACCAGCCCCCCTTTTTCTGTGCAGGCAGTTCTGGGCCCAATGCCCTTTTTCCTTGTAATAGGCACACTGATCCTTTTCAAGTGACTCTCCTCTCCTCTGTCTGGGTGGTGCCCATGCACCACCTTTACTCTCTCGGACCACAGTTGTTAAGATCTTTTGTAAGTTCTGACTGTTGTCTTTCTTTTCTTAATTCTTTTTCTTCCTCTTTTCTTTTTCTCTGTTCCTCTTTTTCTTCCTCAGTTTCCCTGTTATGATACACCCTTTCTGCTACATGCTCCAGTTCTCTGAGAGTCTTATCTTGCAGCCCCTCCATTTTTTGCAGCTTTCTTTTAATATCGGGGCTAGCTTGATCTATAAAGGCCATGGTGACGGTGGCCTGGGATTCTGGGTCATAAGGAGTATACTGGCAGAATGCTTCCAACAACCATTCTAAGAAACCTGCTGGGGATTCTGTGGGGTTCTGTCTAATTTCCCTTACCTTAGTCAAATTGGTGGGCCACCTCATGGCTCCTTTGAGACCTGCCAACAGAGCCTGGTGGTAGACCTTCAGGTGCTCCTTACCTTCAGGAGAGTTAAAGTCCCAGTTAGGTCTCCTAAGCAGGAACCGATCATCTATGATCGCCCGATTCTGGGTCGGGGTCCCATTTTCTCCCAGCACATTTTTTCAGGCTTCCAGGAGAACATGCTTGCTCTCCTCTGTGGTGAAGAGGATCTGGAGGAGCTGCTGACAATCATCCCAGGTAGGCTGGTGGGTAAAGAGGATAGATTCTAGGAGGTTAGGGAGGCTCTTTGGGTTTTCTGAGAAGGGAGGGTGCTGCGCCTTCCAGTTGTACAAATCTGAGGAGGAGAAAGGCCAATACTGCATAAATTGGGACCCATCTTCCACTGGGGGCTCCAAGGTGTGGGAGTCAAAGAGTGCCTGAAGTGACAGGATGAAGAGAAATGGCGCTTAGTCTGTAGCCCAAAGGCTCTGGCTGAAGAACACAGTGCGCATACTTCAGTAACTTTTAAGATGATATGTTATGTTACCTTGTCAACTTCATGAACATAACATCTTACATAAGAAATTGTATCTAGGGCTGGAGAGATGGCCTAGCGGTTAAGAGCGCCGACCGCTCTTACAGAGGACGCCGGTTCGATCCCCAGCACCCACATGGCGGCTAAGAACCGTCTGAAACTCCAATTCCAGGAGAACTCCAGTTCCAGGGGAATCCGATACCCTCTTCTGACCTCCGCGGCGTTGCACGACACGGGTGCACAAACTTGCATGCAGACAGTACATTCAAACACATACAGAAATAAATAAAATTAATAAAAAAAAATTTTAAATAAAAGGTTAAATAGCACAAAATATGATGGGGGGGGAAGCAAGGTCTTAGCTCACATTAGCGATCACAGTAATAAATGGACTAACTTTGAAGTTAAATTATACTTACAAGCTGTTGTACGGGAGACTGCTAACAAATGCATAACATGACAGATAGAATATGAAAGACACAGTGCAAGTTACAGAAAAAAAGTTCTATGCTCATTTTAATCACACTGGCAGAAGCGGAAGCCCTTGCTATCTGCAATTCCTGCTATCCCGTCACCCCAGAACTCCCTAGATTCAGCAGAGCTTTCCCGCCCCTTAGCCTAAAGACAGGGTCTCCCGTAGCCCCAGCTGGCCTGGAGCCAGCCCTATAGACCAGGCTGACCTTGAACTCACCGAGATCCGCCTGCCTCTGCCTTCCAAGTGCTGGGATTAAAGGCGTGCGCCACGACACCCAGCTTAAAGACCGTTCTTAGCTACCACGTGTGGGTGACGGGAATCGANGGGCTGGAGAGATAGCCTAGCGGTTAAGAGCGCCGACCGCTCTTACAGAGGACGCCGGTTCGATCCCCAGCACCCACATGGCGGCTAAGAACCGTCTGAAACTCCAATTCCAGGAGAACTCCAGTTCCAGGGGAATCCGATACCCTCTTCTGACCTCCACAGCGTTGCACGACACGGGTGCACAAACTTGCATGCAGACAGTACATTCATACACATACAGAAATAAATAAAATTAATAAAAAAAAATTAAAAAAAAAATCCAATTGGACTGCTATAAAAGATAGTACAGCAAAAACTTATGTAGAAACCATGTTAAAGTTGAGCCCATGGTTTCTGGAAGAAGGTTTTTTTAAATGTTCCTCATTGGGAACAACATAAAAAAGACTTAGAAAGACAAGAAGATTTAGAGCCACTTCCCAAGGGAACATTTCTAATGTGGTAGTTAATTAGAGAATGTCTTGGCTCCTCTAAGCCTATGGTTAAGGCTCAAATCTCCCATGGGAAGGAAACACTGGAGGAAATAAGAGAGCGGGAATCCCAAAGAAATGGAGAGGAGTCAGAGGGAGAAGAATTAAGTGGAGATGAGTTAGAATAAGATTTGGAAAAGGATCCACTTCCAGTGAAGCCTCCACCTCCACCCCCCCATGGGAAAAGAAATGAGACAGAGGGAGGCCATGGAGAGAGATTAAACAAGACAAAGGGAGGCCATTACCTTCCTTCTGGGATGTTGATGAGGTCACCACCTGTATAAAGAGGCTATTTAAAGTTAGCAGTGACTCCAAAAGGGAATGGGAATGGCCTGTCATAGAGGACCAGAATCAACAAAGATATCACCAGCCACTAGATTTTAAATCAATTAAACAATTAAAAGAAGCTGTGGCCACTTATGGTCCTCAGGCGCCTTTCACTATTAGCATGCTGGAAACTCTAGCTAGTATGAATTTATGCCCTGAAGATTGGAAAAGATTATGTAGAGTGGTACTCTGGGGCCGAGGTAGTATTTGTGTTTTTCCTCAGGATGAAGAGGTACCATGGTGGATTCCAGAACAGCTGATTAGACAGATAAGCCCCCAAAGAGACAATCAGGATGACACCACAGATGACAGCAACACGGACCCTAGCTGCTAACCCATCTAAAAAAGTTGTAAAACCCTTTGCTACTGAAAATTTGTTTTTAGCCATGTGTGTCTCACTTACTGCTATTTCTTTTGTAAATGTAAATTATTGGGCTTATATTCCTAATCCTCCTATATTAGAACCTATGTATTGGGGAGATATGGATTTACAAGTTTATACTACTCCAAAGATTCTCTCCCCACCATGGAATGATTTTACTTCTTTAAATATTAATGATGGTACTAAATATAATTTTACTCATATCATAGAAAAGATTCCCATTTGTTTAGGCTATGGTGAATTTTGTTTGCCTTTGGCATACCAACATTGGTTATTGCCAGGAATAAATATAACCGGAAGCTGGACATGCTTACAGCGACTTTCTGCATGGTCTATAAATCAGACATGGGATAATGCTATTAGAGAAATAAAATTGACATTGCCAAATTGCCCTGATTTTAATTATATTGGCTTAAAATATAAGCCATTTATATGGTCTGAATGCTTAGATAAATTTGGAAAAATTATTAAAAACCGATGGGTCAGTTGGAGACCATATGGGCTCTTTGTTAAAACTTGTTCAGAATGGAATGCTATTACTTGTGATTTGCTTAAAACTGTCAGGATGACAGAGAACCCAAAACAGGAAGACACCATCTATAATAGGCAACAGTTAATGGCTTGGGGTGACGGCGGTATTGCAGACAATCAATTGGCCATTTTGACATCCCCTACTGCGGTGCAGACACATCTGTGGAAATTGGCTGCAGATATCAAGCCAATACACATGCTTAATGGAAGTTTTGCTGAGATTTCAGTGTCAACTGCTATCTATACATTTAAAAAATTTAGTAGCACTAATATTATTGCTTGTGTACCTTTGCCTTATGTAATTCTTATAGGACCTTTCAGTTTTTCATCTAATATTTCCTGTATTGAATGTAGACTATTCTCCTGTATTAATACCTCTGTTAGTTTAAATGGTAATGAATCTTTAATGATTTTGCAATGAAAAACTCACATTTGGATGCCTATAAATCTTGGTAGGCCTTGGGCTCATGATCCTTTAGATCCTGTAATTTTGGAATTTTTTAAAGAAGATTTTAAAGCGTGTTAAGTGTATGATAGGAATTGTTGTTACTGTAATTTTGAGCCTTGTCGCAGTTACTACAGCTGCTGCTGTATCTGGTATTGCTTTACATAATACTATTCAAACTAAGCATTTTGTAGAACAATGGCATCAAGATTCTTATACTACGTGGTCCCATCAAGTTGAAATTGACTCCTGTTTACAAACTGAAATAGATGTGTTAAAACAAATGGTAGGGTGGTTAGGAAAAAAAATGTTGTCTTTGTAGGAACAATTGCATCTTAGATGTGATTGGAACTCAACTACTTTCTGTATTACTGAATTACAATACAATGAAACTGTTATGGAATGGAAGGAGTTTCAAGCTTATTTGCACGCTAATACATCAATGAAGGCAAAAATTATAAACTTAAAAGAGAAATTGAGGATACTTTTGCTAAAAGTATGTTTAATGAGGATGCTGCTACCTTTGCACAAATATTTGCTGATAAACTTACAGGATTCAATCCAAAAGGAATGTTACAAAGTATAACTCATACTGCTGGAGGCATATTTGGAGTTTTAGCTATTATAATTAGTCTATTTAGATTGTTTTATTCTTGTTGTATTAAGCCAAATCAAGAAAATCTAAATTTAATCTGGATGAAACTTCTTACATTGAAAACTAAAAAGAGAAAAACTTGTGAACATACAGACAAGGCCTAAGATCATGTTCTGTTTCCATGGTGCTGGAAACAGAACATGCCCAGAAGATAAGTACCCATCACTGGCCTGGAGCAATGAATTAGTCATCTATGGACTATACTAAAATTGAAAAAAATATGCACAGTTTGCTTTTACAGTTTAACTTTACTACTCTAAAGAATGAAAAAAATACTAAAAAATGACTCACCCAATTAGATGGCTGGTAGTCAAAGACAGGTAAGTCCACATCCTAGACTGATCAACCTAAGACAGGACCCTGATGCTTAGAGTCAGGACTCTGATAATGGGTAAGACAGTCCTGAGATGTAGAGACACCTAAGACAGGCACGGTCTATCTTGAGTGCGTGGTAGCCCCATGGCTAACTCCCCTATGTAAAACAAAAAGGGGGAACTGTGGGAGTCAAAGAGTGCCTGAAGTGACAGGATGAAGAGAAATGGTGCTTATTCTGTAGCCATGGCATTTGGTCTGTAGCCAAAAGGCGCTGGCTGAAGAACACAGTGCGCATGCTTCAGTAACTTTTAAGATGATGTATTAGTCAGGGCTCTCTAAAGAAACAGAAGCAACAGGATGAATATATAACTATATACAATTTATTGATTTGCTCACGTGACGGAGCTCAAGAGTAGCGCTGAACTGGAGAGGCCGGGAATCCAGGGAACTGCTCAGTCCACAAGGCTGGATGTCTTAGTAGTCCCAGTCTAGTGCTGAAGGCCCTAGTGGATTCCAGGAGATCTGCCAGTCTCAGTACACACTGGGATCCGAAAGGTTGATCACAGCAGCAAGACAAACTCACCAGATGAGAGAAGCAAGCCGCAGGAGGAAAAAGGGACCAGCTCCCGCTGCCATGGCCTTAAATATTGCCTGCCGGCAGAAGGTAACGCCCACATTTGGGGTGGGCCACCTGGGGTGAGGTGGTCCAATCAGAAGATCCTTTTTCTCTTATTTGTTCCTTAGTCCAGTCAAGTTGACACCCAGGATTAACCATCACAGATGATATGTTATGTTACCTTGTCAACTTCATGAACATAACATCTTACATAAGAAATTGTGTCTATAGACGCAAAACTTATCTGTTGATTGGTCCATTACTGTTATATAATCTGTCTGCTGATTGGCTCTCTACTGGTATAAATATTCTTGGTCTCTAAGCTTTCTTGTTAGTAGCATTAGGAATAATAGAAGGTAAGAAGTAATGGTACCATTAAAAAGAAACTATAAAGAACAAGTTAAACGTGTGATTAATTCCCAGTCTGCCTCTGATGATTCATGCCGCTGGACTACACACAAGGGTTTCAAGGGGAGCACGGTTGTGGAGTGTGGGAAAGTCATCTGGTGACTGCAAGTCCCCATAGCTGGCCCAGGGTCCCTTGAAGATGCTGGGCAGGGATATGCCTCGGCCCCTGTGAGGTTTGGGGAAACAGGCAGGGGTGGATAGAGACCAGAGGGTGCAGGGGCATCCTCTACATGCAATCTTGGTGCCAAAGGAAGTGGAACAGGTGGGTAAGGGGGAGGAGGATCTAGGAGAAAATCAGGTTGAGAGTCAGGGAGAACAGGTGGTTTCTCTTTCTTTTCATTGTCCTTGACCGTGATGATGTATTAGTCAGGGCTTGGATTGCAAGTACCTGCGTGGGGATGGGTAGAGGAAGGAAAGGCTTTAGCCAATTAGGGGGGTCTTCAACCAATTTCTGCCAAGTGACAATGTACGGGATGCCCCTCTTTCCCTAGGGCAAAAACCTTTAATTGGAGGGCTAATATAGTAGGCAGATGGAGATCGGCTGGCCAGCCCACCTGATAAGCCAGCCAGTCAACAGAGCAGAGGGAGCGGAGTTTGGCTTTTCGAATTTCTAAACCTCCTACCACACCCCAACCCACCCCCGTGCCATTTCTTTACATCTTTCCAATGGTGGATCAGTAACTCAAGGAGGGTTGAGGATTTCTGTCCCATGTCCAAAAAAATCGTCAGTCCAAGTCCACAGTAACTAACACAAACAATTAACACAGATATCAACTGTCCCTGCCATGAACGGAAGGTACAAGACAAAGATTCACTAGGTAGGCGCCTATTCACTCTGGTACCAGACACTGACCCATACCTCCCGGACTCAGTCCCCAGGTGGCTTGTCCAAGAAATTCCCAGTTCAAGCCCAGATGACAGGAGAGTCGTCATGACCCTCCTGTCCAGAACTGGAGCATCCTCCAGATTCCTTACTGATGGAGACAACAGCCTCTGAGACCACTTGCGAGCAAAACCGAAAGTCAGAACAGAAACAAACGCCAGACAAAACAGACAGGACAAACAAGACAGACACAACCTAGGTACCTTCTGGGGCCCAGTCTTAGTCCTCCGAAGTCTGTCTAGGCATCCCCACATTGGGGGGGGAGTGTCTCGATCCCAGACGAGCCCCCAGATGTAAGACCCAAAATGAGCCTTACCCTTGGGAGACCCCTGAGCAAAAGCAAGAGGTTTAATTTGCCTGCACACCAGGGTTCGGCTGTATGGTGGGGAAAGGCAGAAGCCCGAACAAACCCAGTACTCAGCTTTTATACATTTTGAACAGAGCAGATTATAGCAACAGCAACGAGTTATTTCTTCATTGGTCACTCGAAGTGCTTTTACACAGATTGGTTACTTTTGAAAATGGGGAAGTAAAAATGGGGAAATACTTAGTATGTTGTTATGCAGGTGTCCTGGGGATCAGACCCTCAGGGTGGCTCCTTACTGGAACTGGCCCTCAGGATGGCTCTTTACTGGAACTGGCCCTCAGGGTGGCTCCTTACTGGAACTGCAATAAACTGTAGCTTCCTGTTATTTTGCCAGCCTAGAATTTGTTAACCTATTATTCACTAACTTGGGGAGGGGTTGCTATTTTGCAAGGTGGAGTTGTTTATCAAGATGGAAAATTCCACTGGCCTTCTTCTGTCCCTTCAGTGCCACCATGACTGGGTTGATCCCTCTCTTTCTTTCTTTCTTTCTTTCTTTCTTTCTTTCTTTCTTTCTTTCTTTCTTTGTTGGTATTTTTGAGACAGGGTCTCCCTTTGTCCCAGCTGGCCTGGAGCTTGCTATGGCCTTGAACTCACAGATATCCATCTGCCTCTGCCTCCCAAGTGCTGGCTGCACCACCACACCTGGCTCCATCTATTTCTCTATGGTATAATCTTTGAAATGTAATTCATTTTTTCACATGGTAGCTATGCTGGATAGCTTTAGTGTCAACGTGACACACCTGGCTTGAGGGAGACTCAATTGGGGAATTGGCTCCATTGGATTGGCCCATATCCACATCTGTGGAGTATTGTCTTGATGGTCGAGCAGTGTGGGAGGGCCCAGCCCACAATGAGTAGTGCCACCCTGGGCAGGTTGTTGTGTATGGTATAAGAAGGCAGGCTGGGCATGAGTCAGAGGAGCAAGCCAGTGAACAGCACTTCTCCATGGCTTGTGCTTTAGTTCCTGCCTCAGGTTCCTGTCCTGAGTTCCTGCCTTGGGCTCCCTAAGTGATGAACTGTGACCCAGGAGATATAAGCTGAATAAACCCTTTCCTCCCCAAGTTGGTGTTGGTCAGAGTGTTTTGTCACAGCAATGGAAGACAAACTACAACAGAAATTGGTACCAGAAGAGTGGGGTATTGCTGTGACAGACCTGACCTTGGTGTTTTGTGGAAGGATTGTGGAGGTGTTTGGAATTTTGGGCTGGGAAGATCATTGAATGCCTAAAGATTGTTGCTGTGGAGCTTGGAGCAGTTTTGATGAAGGATTTGTAGAAGATGGAGGCCTTGCTTGTGAAGTTTCTAGTTTCAAAGGGGAACAGTGATCATCAGGACTGTGTAATCTGTGGGGTTCTGGTCAGCTGGGGCTGAAGAATCAGCTGTAAGTAACAAGAGACCAGAACCTGAAGTAAAAGCTTTGTTGTACTGGGACAATTGATGCTGGTTAGCTGGGGCTGAAAAATCAGCTGTAAGTAACAAGAGACCAGCATCACTGTGGTGAAATCTTCTGGGAAGAATTTCTTCAGGGTCAGCACACAGAAGCTGTGAGCCAGAAGGGGCCTGAGACTCCATCTCAAGCCAGAAGCAGGACTTGGTAGTGTGTAAGAGTCTCCTATATGGTTCTGGTGTTGAAATTTGAGGGGGTCACAGAGAGCAGCTGAGGCTTGGCACTGTGAGATGTCAGGAAAAACCATTGGTGGAAGTTCACTTTGGTTGCAGTGAAGACCCCAGGATTGAAGGGGTCATGGAGAGAAGCTGAGGCTTTGCACCAGGAGAGGTCAGAAGAGACCATTGGTGAAGGCGCTGCCTCAGTTTCAGTGGTGACCCCAGTGTTTTGGAGATGCTGGGACCTTTTGGGATGGCCACCAAGAGCAGTGGCAGGTGTGGAACAGAGTCGGCCTGGGCCTGCGAGATAAGCTGTGTGTGCCATGGTGGCAGAGTCAGAGAAGGGGAGCTGCCAAAACCCTTTGGAGCCCAGAAGATCGTGAGTGAATCCCAGGTGTCCAGCCTTGAGCTACTTTGCTGGACTTAGGTTTTGTTTGAGAGTGCCTGATTCTTCCCTTTGAAATAAGACAGTACTTGTTTTGGATTTTACAGCAGCCCACAGTTAAGAAACTTTTAATAGATAGTGAACTTTTAAGTGTTTGGACATTTTAAGGACTGTGGAACTTTTAAGTTTATACTGTCTTAGGTTGTGATTAATGATAATCATACTTTGGGGATAAGAACTGGAAAGGTGGTGGTTTAATAGTGATGTGTTTTCTGTGTCAAGTTGATAAGGGGTCAATTGTTCTGGATAGCTTTAGTGTCAACTTGACACACCTGGCTTGAGGGAGCCTCAATTGGGGAATTGGCTCCATTGGATTGGCCCATGGCCACATCTATGGAGTATTGTATTGATGGTCGAGCAGTGTGGGAGGGACCAGCCCACAATGAGTAGTGCCACCCTGGGCAGGTTGTTTTGTATGGTATAAGAAGGCAGGCTGGGCATGAGCCAGAGGAGCAAGCCAGTGAACAGCATTCCTCCATGGCTTGTGCTTCAGTTCCTGCCTCCAGGTTCCTGCTCTGAGTTCCTGCCTTGGGCTCCCTAAGTGATGAACTGTGACCTGGGAGATGTAAGCTGAATAAACCCTTTCCTCCCCAAGTTGGTGTCTGTCAGAGTGTTTTGTCACAGCAATGGAAGACAAACCCCACTCCTGGTACTAATTTCTTTTCAGTTAGTCGTCAAATGTTGTGACAAAACACTCTGACCAATTCCAACTTGGGGAGGAAATAATTTATTGGGCTCTCATCTCCTGGGTCACAGTTCATCACTGAGGGAGCCCAGCATAGGGACTCAGTGTAGGAACCTGGAGACAGGAGCTGAAGCACAGGCCATGGAGGAATGCTGCTTACTGGCTTGCTCCTGAAACTTACCTCACTTTAAAGGTAGATATTATCCCTTGGGCTGGAGAGATGGCCTAGTGGTTGGAAGCACAAACTGCTCTTACCGAGGACCCAGTTTCGATCCCCAGCACCCACATGGTGGCTGAGAACCATCTTTAACTCCAGTTCCAGGGGAATCCAATGCCCTCTTCTGACTTCCACACCATTGCACAACACGAGTACACAGACATGACAGAGCTCAAGTAGTCCAACAGTAGCCACACCGAACTGGAGAGGCTGAGAATCCAGGGAACTGCTCAGTCCACAAGGCTGGATGTCTCAGTATTCCCAATCTGGTGCTGAAGGCCCGGTGGATTCTGGGAGATCTGCCAGTCTCAGTACACACTGGGATCCGAAGGGTTGATCACAGCAGCAAGACAAACTCACCAGTGAGAGAGAGGCAAGCCTCAGGAAAAAAGGGACCAGCTCCCTCTGCCATGGCCCTTTTACACTGCCTGCTGGTAGAAGGTAATGCCCACATTTGGGGTGGGCCATCTGGGTTGAGGTGGTCCAATTTGAAGATCCTTTTTCTCTTATTTTTTTCTTTAGTCCAGTCAAGTTTGACACCCAGGATTAACCATCACAAGTCCACCCCTTGTCAACTTGACACCCAATAAATAGCCTCTACTTATGTTATGCTTAAATGTCAATTGCAAACAACGGCAAGGTCATAATTCCACTTAACATGTTATAAGTGTCTCATGTGCAATAGCAAAGCATTATATCTTAGAGTAAGTGGTAATGTCCTTGAGGAACACTTAGTCCTTCAGTATCTAATAACCTAAATATGACAACACTTAACACTTATCTCAGTTGCACATTCAAAAGGGAACAACACAAGTATCTGCTTAATATATATATATATATGAACAAGCACATTCTTAACCAAATAGGACAAAAGTTAATATCTATTATAATCCATGTTTCTGCAACTGGTCCCTTGGTCTCAGCTGATATTTATGACTACCTTCTTCTACTACCCATTCTGTATTTCCTCCACCATCAGCAAGCACCTCTGCAGGTCTTGGCTCTTTCCCTGGAGGAGTGACCCATACCTTCATCCCTGAAGGGTCTGGGCCATTTATTGTCCTGTCTAGTTTGGGTTGTTGGAGTTTCCCATTGACCTTAATCATAGGACATGGTAGCACCAGAAGGCACCCTACAGCATCTCCTGCCTTCCAGACATAATCTTCCTTGCCTCCATTGTGGAGTAAAAGTCCAATTTCCCCCTGGTAGTCTGGATCAATCACTCCTCCTTCTACTGTTATTCCTTCCTTAGCCTGTTGGCTTAAGGGCAGTAGAAGCCCAAAGAGGCCAGGGGGAAGTCTTAGCTTCCAGTTTAATGGAACATTTGCTGTATCTCCTAGCAAAAACACTCCCCCCTTTGGAGCCAAAACACCTAGACCAGCAGAACGCAAGGTCGTGGGTACAGGAAGCAAAAAATTTCCTACTGGGTCACTAGGTGTGATAGTGAGTGGACTCATTCCCACTTCCACCCCTTGGTTCCTAGACCCATGAATTCTGGCTATAGGAGAAGCAGTACCATATAGTGGCACTGATTCAAAGCATATACTGCCTGCTGGAGTAGACATGGCTTCTGTTTTCACACACATGTCTGGGGTAGTGACTGGTCCTGGCAGCCTAAATGGCCCCTGCAGGGCAGCTGGTTTGCATGCTCTTACTTTTACCTCTGTGTCCTCTCAGGATGGCACAGGCCATAGGATGGTCACCACAGTGGCATCAGACTTTGTTTGCCTTCATTGTGCTACATAGCTATAGTTCAGATACTGCTATCACATTCTTCCTAAGTAGAAAATGACATATAGTATAAGCTTTTTAGATGCTCTGGATCCCAGAACAAAGGTAAGTTCAGCAATTCTCCATTTTCACACTCAGCCTCACCTTCTGGAGTTTTCTATTGTCCACCCTCATAATCGACAACCCAGTTGTTGAAAAATTTCTGTGAGACAAATACTCTTTTACTTTCTTTTTTTATTTTTTATTTTTTTGGGGGGGTGGTGGTATTCACTCTCCCAGGTCACAACAGTTCATCACTTAAGGAGCCTAAGTTGGGAACTCAGGGCAGGAAATGGAGACAGGAACTGTAGCAAAGATCATGAAGGAACTTGCTCCCCTGGCCCAAGCTCAGTCTGCTTTCTTATACAATACAGGATCACCTGCCCAGGGGTGGCCCCACCCAAATTGGGCTGGGCCCTCCCACATCACTCAATAACCAAGAGGATGCCCCACAGACATACATGGGCGCAGGGCAGTCCAATGGAGGCAATTCCCCAACCGAGGCTCCTTCAACCCAAGTGTGTCACGTTGACACTAAAGCTATCCAGCACACAGGACATATCAGTAAGATTTAAAAAATAGCTGTAAGAGAAATACATCATGACTGAAATTAAAGCATGCATCAGAGAGAAATGACTTCACTATTTTCCAAAGGAGTCCATGATGCTAAAAGGCATTAGTAAATCCATGTCGTGGCAGAAATTGGAGGAACTCTCTTCTACTGATATGCAGATAAATTAAATTTGGGGCATATGCCTGAGGGGAGAGAGAGAGAGAGAGAGAGAGAGAGAGAGAGAGAGAGAGAGAGATCTGAGAAAAAGATTTTAGAGGTGGGGTCCAGATCATACAACAAATCAAATGTTAGGCTATAGGTTTCCTGTCCTCCTATCCTGTTTTTTAAGAATCAGAGCCAGGCTGGAGAGATGGCCTAATAGTTAAGAGCGCCCACTGCTCTTGCAGAGGACCTGGGTTCAATCCCCAGCACCCACATGGCAGCTGAGAACCATCTTTAACTCCAGTTCCAGGGGAATCCAATACCCTTTTCTGACTTCCTCTGCATTGCATGACATGGGTGTACCGAATACACACAGACAGTACATTCATACACATACAAAATAAAATAACAATAATAAAAAAAAAGAATCAGAGCCAAATCAGCACCTAATTTCAATTATCAGTTTCCTTTTATTCCTAAACCCTTAAAAAGAAGAGTTTTTTTGTTTTTGTTTTGGTTTTTGTTTTGGTTTTTGTTTTTTGGTCTTTTTGAGACAGGGTCTCCCTGTAGCCTAGCTGTCCTGGAACTCACAGAGATCCTCCTGCCTCTAGTACTGAGATTAAAGGCATGAACCACCATGCCTGGATTCTTGACCTGAGGGGGCCCCCCCCTGCGCTTTGGTTATTGTCTATTTTCTTTTTTGTTGTTTTTTGAAACAGGGTCTCCTTGTAGCCACAGCTGTTCTGGGCTCTCCTATGTAGACCAGGCTGGTGTCAGTCTCACAGAGATCTGCCTACCTCTACCAAGTGCTGGGATAAAAGGTGTGCTCCACCATGACTGAGATCTTCATTTCTTTTTTTATTTTTAAAATTTATTATTTTTAACTTATGTGTATGAGTGTAAGTGCACCCCTTCCATGCAATGTTGGTGGAGGTCAGAAGAGGGTATCAGATCCTTTGGAACTGGAATTACTGAGGGTTATTAGGCACCATTCGGGTGCTAGGAATTGAGCAGTGAGTGCTCTTAATTGCTGAGCCATCTCTACAGCCCCCTGAAAGTAACAAATTAAAAAAAAATAAAAAGCCGGGCGTGGTGGTGCACGCCTTTAATCCTAGCACTTGGGAGGCAGAGACAGGCGGATCTTTGTGAGTTCAAGGCCAGCCTGGTCTACAGAGTGAGTTCCAGGACAGCTGGGGCTACAGGGAGTCCCTGTCTCGAAAAGACCCCCCCCAAAAACAAACAAACAAACAAAAAAAAAATAGAAAAACTGCCAGTCTTGGTGGCCCAGACCTTTAATCTCAGCACTATGGAGGCAGAAGCAGGCAGATTTTCAAGGCCAGCCTGGTCTACACATGAGTTCCAGGAGAACTGGGCTACAGGGAAACCCTGTCTCAAAGTCCAAAAAAGAAAAAAAAAACCTTAAGAATAAAGACATGGAAAAGAAATTATTATTATTATTTAGTACAATATGAATGCTTTTTAAGATAAATGTTCTTAGAAAGGGGTAAAAAGTTAAAAAAAAATCATATGAAGTAAAAAATGTTACCCAATGGGAAAATTAACTTATTACTGAAGAAAGAAAAAAGTGTGTGAATTGAATGTAGTTTAAGAATAGTGGTGCCACTGTTTTATAGTGGCATACCACAGCAGTTAGGAGCACTCAATGCTCTTGCAGAAGTCCTGGGCCTTCCTGTTCACACACTGATGTGCCCAAAGTAGCTCCTCATCCCCCCAGCTCCTCCCATGGAGAGGGTCCCAGGTAGAGAATTATTTTTATCTTTTTTTTTTTTTTTGTATTTTTGAGACAGTGTCTCCCTTTAGTCCCAGCTGACCTGGAGCTCACTTTGTAGACCAGGCTGGCCTTGAAGAGATAAGAGTTGATTCCAGACTTCTACTCTGGACAAAGGTTAAGCATTCCCTTTCCCCCAGGCTGGAGTCCACCAGATGCTTCTGGGGCATTGAGAAACAGGCTCCGTGGTATTCACTTTCCCCCAGGCTGAAGTCCACCAGATACATCTGAGGCTCGGGGAAACAGGTGGAGTCTGAACTGATAAAGAAAAATTCCCCTAGACCCTGTTCCATTCCTGTCCCAAGACAGTGTCTAAAGATAACCTTTGGTATGTGGTGGCAGGTGGGCTGACCTACCCATGAGCTGTAACTCTGCTATTATCCAGTAAGGCTAGAAGTTACCCAAACTCCACTAAGATTCCCCTAGACCCTGTATAAAAGGCCTGAGAGCCAACTTATTGAGGGTCAGAGCATCTTCCCTCCCACCCCAGCATGCTGGTTTACTCCTACCCCCAAAAAATAAAGTCTTGGTTTTCCATCCTTTGGTGTGTCTGGTGTGGATTCCCGAACTCTAACAGCCTTGAACTCACAGAGATCCGCCTGGCTCTGCCTCCTGAGGGCTGGGATTAAAGGCATGCACTACCGTGCCTGGTTTTATCTTTTAGGGAGGTTTAGACAGGACCTTATCACTGTTACCATTGCCTACGGTGCTCTCGCTGGGCAGGTTTATTGCTTAAAAGCCTTGTGTACAGCACGCTGGTAGGTTACATAGGCTGAAGTGGCCAGGTGAGTGCCAGGGCACTCTCATAACTGTCTGACAAAATCGAGCATGTCTTAGACCATTTCCTTACTGTTAACAAGTATGATTTTTGTTTTTCCCAGGTAAGTTTTAGACTCGTCTGTAGAGGGCAGCAAATAGTAGAGCAATTTCCTATTTAACACTTAAACCTCAAAGTATTGATTCATGTTATTTGAAATAAACGGAGAAAGCTTTTTTTGACAGAAGGAAGATCTTTTTGTTGTTGGTGTGGGTGCTTTCTTTTCTTTTTTCTTTTTGATAAAATAAGTGTGAGACTGACAGGGAAAATAAAGTAGTTAAATTTATTTTTGGCCGCTCTTTATTCCTTTGAAACTTCCAGAGCTTTCTTCCAGCCAGCTAGGACTGTGGGTCCTGGGTACTCTGGTTCTCCTTGTGGTGTGTCACATTAGGCCAACACTCAGAATTATATTCCCTCAGGAAAAACAACTATGCCATATTCTATCCCTGTGTTTGTCCTCGGCCACGAGTGGTGATAATTTAGACAATAACTACATTTGTTGCAGGTACTTTTTGCTCCACAAATATATATTATCTAAAATGAGTAATATTATCTAATACTATTATCTAATATTAGTTATCTAAAATGAAAATATTCATGAAAAAGAATAAGTTTTACTTCAGGGTAGGTTGTTTCTTGTTTTGGTTCTGAGAGACAGGTTCTGCTTATGTTGTACAGGCTGGCCTTAAACTCACTACATAGCTCAGGTTGGCTTTGAACTAGTGACTTTCCTGCCTCAGGCTCCCTTACACTTAGATTAAAGGCAGGCACCACCACACTTGGAGGCTCAGTGGTATTTTTTTTTTTCTTATCACCATGTAAAACGTAAAATTTTATGATGGTAGTATATTTGCATTAGCCTGTTTCTTTCCTTACCTACTCTTTTCAACTATGCGCTAGCATTACAAAGCCATGATCTACTTTCTGTCTATGCAGATGGTTTTTCTCATAAAGATTAAATCATACTAAGACATCTGAGACTGACTTCTTTCACTTGCCCCCCCCCCCTTTTTTTGAGATAGGGTACTCACTACATACCCTTGGCAAGCCTGGAACTCACTATGAAGATCAGGCTGTCACAGAAATCTTCCTGCATCTGTCTCCTGAAGTGCTGGGATTAAAGGCATGTGCCACCATGCTTGGCTGCCAAAATATTTAACACTCATGTTTGTTAGAATGTTAAAGCATTTGTCAGAAGTTCACTTCTTTTTTAATATTTATTCTCTATTTTTCTTTTTTTGCTTTTCAAAACCTGTAAGATTTTATTTTGTATTTTAAGATTTTATTTTATTTTAAATTGTGTGTGTGTGTGTGTGTGTGTGTGTGGTGTGTATTTGTGTGTGTTCCTGCTCATGTGTTCACAGGGGCCAGAGGCTTTGGATCTCTGGATCTCAAGTCATAGGTGGTTGCAAGCTAGGCAGTGAGGGATAAGGCTCTTGAATCCTTCCTCTATCCATGCCTTGGGATTGATGGGTACATTTTTTTTTTTTTGCATGTGTATGAATGTGCTGTCTGCATGCAGGTTTGTGCACCTGTGTCGTGAAATGCCTCAGAGGTCAGAAGAGGGTCTCGGATTCCCCTGGAATTGGAGTTAAAGACAGTTCTCAGCTGCCATGTGGGTGCTGGGGATCGAACCCGGGTCCCCTGCAAAAGGGGGGACTTCTAGGCCATCTATCCAGCCCCAATGGGTGCATTTTTGTTCAGACCAGTGTAGTCAGGATTTTGTTGTTGTTCTTGTTGCTATTTGTTTTTGAGGCAGGATCATACTAAATTGCCTGGAACTCACTATGCAGACGAGGTTGGCCTCAAACTCGGAGATCACCTGCCTTTGTCTCTGCAAATACTGGGATTAAAGCCATACACCACCACCCATGGCCAGGATGGTTTGTTTGTTTATTTATTTATTTATTTATTTATTTATTTATTTTTGGTCTTTTTCAGATAGGGTCTCCCTGAAGCCCCAGCTGTCCTGGAACTCACTATGTAGACCAGGCTTTCCTTGAACTCACAGAGATCTGCTTGCCTCTGCTTCTGGAGTGCTGCCATTAAAAGCATGCACCACCAAGCCTGGGTCAGGACAGTATTTTTTAAAGTAAAGTTTACTTGAGCAAAGATAATACAATAAAACAGCATTCTCCAAAAACATAGTGTTAGGTCAGGGCTTCCCAGAATCCCAAGCAGCCCACAGTCACCCACTTCCTCCAGAGGCTGTCAATCTTCTGACCTCTTCCTCTGTACCTGAGGCCCTGCCCCCATGGCTATAAATGGGTGGGTCCCAGGCACCATCTTGCCCCTGCCTTGCTGCTGCTCCTGTTACACCATGTGTCTGCAGGTGCCTGCTCTGGCAATCCTACATGGAAGTAAATCATGTTCCTGGGGTGACATAAGCCTCATGTGCCTTTTAATTGGGGTTCACGCCTTTTTATAGCCTAACATAATAGTGCCGTGTAGATGATTCATAATTTCAAAAACTCACAAGAAAGGAAGATAAAACTTAGCAGTGTGGGACATGGTGGCACATGCCTTTAATCCTAGCACTTGGGAAGCAGAGGCAGGCAAATCTCTGTGAGTTCAAGGCCAGCCTGGTCTACATAGTGAGCTCCAGGCCAGCTGGGACTAAAGGAAAAACCTGTCTCAAAAAGACAACAAACAAACAAACAAACAAACAAAAACAACTTATCAGCAACAACAAAACAAAGTTCACAAACTTGTACCATCAAAGAAATGGTATCAAAGAAGAAACAGAGGCTCATTCACATTGGATTACACTTCCAGCCCCTACTTCCCCCATTTTCTCCCTATAGAAGCTGTTAAACAGTATCCTAAAAATTCTCATTCACATCATTTAATTTGGAGACTTGCAGCCCGAGGAGTTAAGTAGTTCAGAGAGAAAAAGGATGAGACCTACAGAAACCACAATTCCAGTTGCACCTTTGGGACTTCATCAAAAGAACACAGGGCCAGATGATACTCTAGTTTTGATGAGCTTGCAATGTTGCATTGACAACAAATATGACTTTATGGCTGGGTCTCTAGCTAAGCTAGCACTCCATCACGACAGGATGTTGACATTGAAGGAAGAGCAGGCAATTTTAGGTAAGGTAGGAAGGAGGTAATACCCAATGATAAATATAACAAAGGAAAAACAAATGTCGTAAGGAGCCGCAGGCTTTAGCTTGCTTATGCTGAGCTTGCTTACAAGGAAGTTGACTCTGTGAATTGTCACCTCGAGCCTTTCCCAAGAGCTGGTGCAGACGTGCAGTAAAAGCCACCAGCCTTTCCCAAGAGCTGGGTGCAGACGTGCAGCAAAAGCTACCAGATACTCCAGCCCGATGTCTCAACTCAGTGATCTTGCAAAAACAGACCCTCTTCTGATGCCAGATGGCCTGACTACTGATTACCCTGTTTCACCCACCCCCTCCCTATTTCTTGCTTTCTGCAAGATATATACAACTGCTTGTGCTCAATAAATTAGACCTTGACAAAGCTCGCAGGGTCTCCTTTTCTCTCTTGCCTATCTCACAGGTCTGGGGTCTCCTTCAGGTACCTGCGGATTACTGCCCCCGCAGACAGGGGACATTTGGTGCCCGATGTAGGGGCTCGAAGTCAGAGACCCCCCACCAGACAAAGAAGCAAGAAAGACCGGCTGGTCGAACACTTAAAGAAGAGGATGCCCGCTGCCCACGGAGCCAGGAACTCATGGATGAAAAGTAAGTGATTTCTTTGTCTCAAATTAGAGATGGGCCATTCACTGTCTAAGGAAGAGAGACAGCCTTCAGGGAGAGAGGAGTCTGGGTTACAGACTCCCCTTCTTCAGCACCTATCCTTGAAACCACAAAACAGTTCCTAAAGCCTAAAGTGCGGACAAGTAGGACATTTTTCAAAGCAATGCTTATCTACGGCCAAGGGCCCCAACCCCGCTAAACTTCCACACACCGACGGCAGCAGAGGTGGCTCCCGACCGCCTAGCCAAAACTGTCCTAGATGTAAAAAAGAAAAAAAAAAAAAGATTTGGTAAAGTTCTTATATTCATTGGAGATCTCTGTCCATGGGTTATATTGGACGGCCCCTCCATTCATCTCAAAATAAGAGACAAGGTGGGTAGGGAACTTAATGCCCACCTTAAGGAAAAAGGAAATCTCTCATTATATTAAGTCAAATGTCTATGCAAGCTCTCTGTGTGTTAACTGTTCTCTCATGTGTCTGAGATATGTGTCATGTGTGTTCCTCTGTGTTGGTTTCTGTCAAAAGTAGCCACTTCAAAGTTTTTTCATTCTATATTGTGCACATAAATTAAGCTTACTTTCGGCATGCCTCTTAAACTTTTTCAAAGGCCTAATTTGAACCCAGGTTCCTAAGTTCCTACAAAAAAATTCTAAACTGGTTTTCTAAAGATTTAATTTGTTATTTGTTAAGACTGGATAAAGCCAGGTGTGGTGGTGCATGCCTTTAATCCTAGCACTTGGGAGGCAGAGGCAGGTGGATCCTTGTGAGTTCAAGGCCAGCCTGGTCTACAGAGCGAGCTCCAGGACAGCTGGGGCTACAGGGAGACCCTGTCTCAAAAAAAAAAAAGAGGGACCTGTGGGTCTTGGAGACCAGTTTGGTAAGCTAGAATCTCTACAAGATGGGAAATTACACTTTCAAGGAAGCTATGTTCCAGGAGGAATTGTTTTGTGATGTATGGCATGTGTTTGTTGACTGTGTGCTGTGGTTTGCCGTGGCTGTTGCGTTTCAAGTTGTGGCATGGAGAAGAGTTATAGCATCTCCAAATCAGTGAAGGAATGGGCTAAGGATGGAGGCAGAGGAATTCTCTTGTTGATCTGTGTGAGCCTGTGGATGGCGCTAATGGAGATCTTGGCCTGTGTGCCGAGACCTTTTCTCTGATAGGCTTTGAGAAGCTTACATTCTCTTGTGGTTTTCACCCACTAGAGGACATGATTATGCAGCCCGTGGTTGCTTTTGGCTTCCCTGGATTGGGGGCAATCTGTTGCTTCCCCAGCCTCCCAGGTGGTGGTATTCATGAGAAATTGTGAGAGGAGCCCTCCTCTCCCATCAATTGCCTTCTAGAGGTTTTGAAATGTGGTTAAATTTGCCCTGCAGCCTGGGGTCCTGGCTCCCCCTTCTGGCCACAGTTCAGGTGGGGAAGGTCACAGAGGCTAGAAGGACAGGCACATGCCCACGGAGCATTTTGCAGCAAGCATTCCATAGATGTGTTCCTAAAGGCTAGTCTTGTAAATTTTAGGCTTTGTGGTGGCCCACGCCTTTAATCCAAATGGATGTCTGTGAGTTCTGGGCTGCCTAGTCTCCCAGCCGGGCAGTGTTCATTGTGTTAAAGGTGGCAGCCTTGATTCCAATCCTCTGGAGACAGACTGTGGACCTCCCCCCTACCAAGTGTATCATTAAGTGATTCGAATCCATTTCAGATGTTTAACTTAAAGTCTAAGAGAATTTACAGGCCTTAAGTTCTCAAAAAAAACTTGGTCGATAAATTGTCTTTTTTTAAGAAACGTTGTTAAAAGTCTCTTTAATAAAGTAAATTGATATTTTGGTTTAATTTAAATAAAAAATTCTTTGAATAAAACTGTTTTATATGCTTCTTTAGGCCCATCTGTCAAGCTGTTGTATGTGTGAGTGAGTGTGAGTTCCTGCTTCTCAATTAATTTTAGTTCCTAAAGGTTTAAATCTATGTTACACTATAAACAAAAATGATTGCATTCATAAGAAACATGTTTGCTTTAACACCTTAGTGTTAACAATTTTTAATTGGGTTTATAGTATGATATTATTCAGTTTAATTGGTAGATTTTTTATTATTAGTAGTAATTGTTATCAAGGTTATAGTAATTGTTATAATATAATATTGTTAATAATTGATAAAATTTAGTCTAATGGTAAATTTTTCATTGTTGGCTGCTATTTTTGACAATTATTTATATTACTGTTGGTGACTAATAATGGTTTAATGGTAATTATGATATTTAATAATAATTAATAATGGTTATATGTTGTGATTATGAATAATTTTATTCTTCCAAAGTCCTTAAAGCAAGACAAGATGGATCATTTCAAGACTACAAACAACTTGCCTGTCACTTTTGGGACCCTCAACTTTGATTTGTAAATAAATAGGGTCAGTTAGGCTTAGCAAAAGGACAGCTTAAGAATAATTGACCAAAAGGACAAGATAGGGTGACAGGCATGGAATATGGCCGGAGAAGTAGGAACCTGAAAGGATCGATATAAGAAAGCCTGCGCTAGAGTTTCGCGAACTCACCCCCGCCCATCGAGCAAGGAAGGCTAGTTTCACTTCTTTACTTCCGCGTACTAACATGATAATTAGGGACTATGCTAGGAAGGGAAGGGATTGGATAAATTAGGGACTTGTAAATTAAGCCTCCTAAAAGGACCAATTAGGAAGAGACACATACCCCAGTAGGGAAGCCGGCACGGCTTATAAACCTCTGTAAACCGGCAATAAAGTGAGCTTGAGCTGTAACACCCTGACTCGACTCCCTGTCATGGTTACTTTCGGTTCGGCAGCGCACTTACTCTCCCCAGCCCCACTCCGTCGTGGGCCGACAGAGTGAAGATCTTCGGCGGCGAGGAAACTGGAGAGGGTGGTCTTTGCCTACCACCTCTCTATGACCCCCACATCTGGCACCCAACATGGGGCTTGAAGACCCCCCCGAGACCCTAACAGCTAGCAATATGGCTGGGGCCAATCGGTCTTTCGGGTAAGTGAGTCCCCGCGATGGGAAATGCAATGGGAAAAAATAAGAACCCAGCGCTTAAAGTGCTGAGATTGATGTTACAATCCAGGGGGTTAGAACTGACCGATGTGGTCACGGAGTCTGCCTGGCACCACGTCCTCTTTCTGGCCCCCTGGATAAGAGGGGCCAACCTTTTCTCCTGGGAAGTTTGGGGGCGAATAGAAAAGCTGGCAAGAGAAAGAGAAAGGATTCTCAGAGCAGAACCCCCTTTGGGCTTTTACCCCATGATTGTGGTGCTTAAAGCCACTTTTCACCCCGACTCCCTTCCACCTCCTGGGGGTGGAATTTCAGCTTTGGAAGAGGTTGAGAGATCCCCTGGTCTTGGGGAGGAGGATACGGCCTGGGACGCCTTCGCAACTGAACAGGTGGTAGACAAGGGATCGACCGCTGAGTGTCCACACTCCACGGGCCCCATCCCTTCCCCCAACTCGACTTTGAGGCAGGAGGCCAGAGAGACAGAACAACGCTTCTCTGAGGAACTCTCCCCACCACCGGCTTACGCCGAGGTGCAAAAAGGGGGGGTCACTCCTAAATTAGTTCAAGCCTTTCTGGTTAATGTCAATCACACCCCTGTCCGACCCTTGGACTGGTACCCCTGGGAGGCCAAGGACCTAAAAGAACTCAAAAAGGCTGTGGCAGAGGATGGTCCCAACTCCCCATGGGCAACCACCCTCCTACAGGATGTCGCCTATCATCCCTGTGTGCCAAAGGACTGGATGGATGCCGCCAAAGCGGTACTTCCTAATCCCATCTTTATTAGATGGGTCGCTCTATTCTGGGAGGAATGCAGGGAACAGGCTGAAGCCAATGCCGCTGCTAACCCCCCAGTAGCCATCACTTGGGGAATGCTGGTAGGAACCCAAACTGAGTATACTACCGGGCTTGAACAATCTTGGGTACAGATTCCCCAATATAGGGAGCAAGTCCGAGACTGCGGACTTCGGGCGTGGGCTAAGCTAGACACCGGGCCCACAGAAAACCCCATGGCGGGGCTGTGGCAGCGGTCCGAGGAGGATTTACCATTATTCATCGACAGGGTAGAGCGGAGCATAAAGCGTAAGTTGCCCCCTGGGGACATAAGAGATCAATTCATTAAGCTGACCATTTGGGAAGGTATGAATGATGATCATAGACAGGCCTGTGCCGGCCTCAGGGACCGGACAATGCATTCCTGGATAATAGCCTCTCAGGACGTGGGAACTCAATCTCACAAAGTTCAAGCCCTCATGGTGGCTTTGGCCCAAGCTTTATCTCTCCAAAAGGAAGCACAGAGAGGGCCAAATCAAGAGGGAAATGTTTTGCCTGCGGTAAGGAAGGTCACTTTCGCAGGGAATGCCCAGAAAAGGAAAGACCAGATAAAGGACAGAGGAATCAGGGATTGCCCCCTGCTCCTTGCCCTAGATGTAAGAAGGGGTATCACTGGAAACATGACTGCCAGTCCAAGTACGATATCAATGGCAGGCCTTTAAACTAGAGAGGGGCCGGCCTCTAGCCCCATTACAACCAAGGAGGCAAGGCCCTGATATGGGTCCTATTAGACCAAATCCTTGCCCGGTCAACTGGACCGTTCCTCTATGTGACTTTACCCATCCTAAGACAGTCATCGCTATTGGGGGACAAAGTTTCAAACGCCTCTTGGATATGGGGGCCGATAGAACTGTCTTAAAAAAGGAAGAGGTTCCCAGTCATTGGGAGCTAGTCCCTGGACCTCACGTATCCAGAGTAGGAGGCAAAGTATGAGCCCCTCCCCCTCGTCAATACCTACAAAAAGCAGCATCAGACTCCAAAGACGGGTAAGGGTTTTTTGGGTCGGCCAACCTAAGACAGGGGGATAGCCAAAGCTGCTATCTACTCAAAGACGGGTAAGAGCTGAGCCCAGTAAAAGCACCAACCTAAGACAGAAACTATGCCAAATAAAACAAAAAGGGGGAAATGACGGCATGGAATAGCCAAGAAGATAGGCCTGAAGGACAAAAGAAAGCCTGCGCTAGAGTTTCGCAAACTCACCCCCGCGCATCGAGCAAGGAAGGCTAGTTTCACTTCTTTACTTCCGCGTACTAACATGATAATTAGGGACTATGCTAGGAAGGGAAGGGATTGGATCAATTAGGGACTTGTAAATTAAGCCTCCTAAAAAGACTAATTAGGAAGAGACACATACCCCATTAGGGAAGCTGGCACGGCTTATAAACCTCTGTAAACCTGCAATAAAGTGAGCTCGAGCTGTAACACCCTGACTCGACTCCCTGTCATGGTTACTTTCAGTTCAGCAGCACACTTACTCTCCCCAGCCCCACTCCGTTGCGGGCCAACAGAGTGAAGATCTTCGGCGGCGAGGAAACTGGAGAGGGTGGTTTTTGCCTACCACCTCTCTATGACCCCCGCAATAGGGAAAGAATAGTAAACTTTAGGTATAAGTTCATTGAAGGCAAGTGGTTGCAAATGGGCCTAAGAGGTGGCATATAGATCTCAGCTGTTTTATGAGTTACTAGGACATTTATTCTAATTATGTAAAAATAACCCTATAACAAATTATAAAAATTTCATGTTTTTCATTGAACATCAAATGATATGGCTTTCTTCTCTTACAGGTCAACCTAACAAATCTTTCTTATGTATGTATGTGTGTATGTATGTATGTGCGCGCACATGTGTGTATGGATGAGTGTACTTTTATGTTCTAAGTATATTATGTTAACAGACATGATAATATAAGAACATTGCCTCTAAGTTGGAACTGGCCCTTCCATCTTAAGACGCAAATTTATATTAAACAGCCAAAACATGGTTCGATTTCAACAAAGGTTATGGGTTATCTATCAAGAAATTTGAAATAATGAATCTACACTGGTTACACTCTCTCAACATCTAAAACAAAAATACAACCAGGTTTTCAGTGTATTAAAGTGTTAATAAGTTTTAGATGTTTAAAAATAAAAAATAAAAAGGTATATAAAAAAATTAATCAAGATGGTAATGATGATAACTATAAAAAAATTAATCAAGATGGTAATAATGATAACTATAAAGAAATTAATCAAGATGGTAATGATGGTAACAACTTCTCATGGGACATATCTAGCCAATCTTTAATTGACTGATGGACGTAATAACTATAAAAAATGTATATTATATATATTTTATTAAGAGCTAAATATTAAAAAACCTTTAAAGTAGGTTTTCATGCCAGGCCTAAAAAAGGCCAAAAACTTAAAAAAAGACAACTATTATAATCCACCTTGTAAGGTTTACAGTTTAAAATGGTAATACATTTAAACTAATTGAAAAAATAAGATGTTAATTGTTTCATTTGTAATCTGTATTGAATTTCCAACAATGGCTTTGGGATTAAGGCACACAGATGGTCTCTGTATTTTTCTGTGTTATACAGTATCACCTTGTAACATTTTTCCTTTACTTGTAGGATAATTTAAAAAAATTAAGTCTGAGTTCATTTCCCAAATAAACATACAGTCAAGGATAAACAGTTTGGATAAATTTGATGAAGACTTACACCTTGGTTCCTGTTTATGGGTATTTGTAATACAACTTAGGCATCTATTGATCAAAAAAGAGGGAGGTGGCATAATATTCCCTCCATATTCCAAACTTTTGATAAATTTTTAATTTTAAAATCTTAAAACTAACAATGGGAGGAGATTTGTATGTTCTCACAGGTAGAAACACCAACCTAAATGTCTGAAAATACACAATCTTTGTTACAAAATGGACTGAGAAATGCCAGCAAAGAGGCTGACCCATCTGAACATTAAAGAAAAAGGAACCTCAGATTGCCTGAGTCACAGATACTGAGCATCTCTCGAAATTCTTTTTGGGATAACTGTTTATAATGTGGTCTAATGAAGTCTACCTTCCAGATGCTGAGAAACCTTTCTACCTCTCACCTTTATATAAAAAAGAAAAATATGATGGTAATGGAGTCATTCCCCAACTGTAAATTAGAACCAACTGTTGTAATGGTAAATGCTTGTGAGACAGGTATAACTGCCTTCTTTGATTGATTGATAGACATAGAAACTGTACAAGGATAATTCTCTATCTAGAGCCAAATATAAATGTAATTTATAAGTGGTACAATTGAGCACAATATGTTAATACAGGAAAGTCCTGATGTCAACAATGGATTGTTCTGCCAAGGAGATGTTGGCTGGGGGATCCTAGCCCCCTGAATTATAAAGGCCTTTTGCCTGTAAAAAATAGGATATCTGCAAGGAGTAAGGCAATAAGTCCATGTTGTCGAGGACCGGGTGTAAGCATGAAAAAATATTTTGAGACGTTACTTGCTAATGTAAAGCTGGCCTCTGAAGTGCCAGAAAAATGTTACCAAAGGCCACTAATGCGATAAAGCAAAGTGTTGGTCTCCTTGAGTCAAGCAAGACTCCTCTGTCGGTGTTGGCTGCACCTCAACTGCCTGGAAATACTGTGCAACAGTGGCAGCCATGTGTCTGTACATATCCCAAATATAATTGGCTATTGGCTCTCTCCTTGGAAGAATAATTCATGGCTGATGCCATAAGCTTATGTCCTCTAGTGGTTAGGAGATTATATGAGCCACAATAAAAACTTTTCATCTTTTATAGAGAGACCACAGCTTGTGGATTAACATACCATACAAACATCTGTGTCTATGCTCACAGCTTAGCTTGCCATAATAATATTGTTTAAATGCGTGTACATCTAATTGCTTGTGCTTTGTTAGTAGGATTAAAAAGGTACCCTGGATAAGTTGTCAACCCATGAAGGGAATCAACCTGACTGGAGTAAAAAATAACATCTCCAGAGAAAACGCTGCTTTGTTTCTTACCCACCTGTGCCCCTCTCCCAAAGCCTAGGGAACAACTTGCGGAAGAGGAGGCATGGTAGAATGTAAGTGCTGCGCAGAGACAGGGGTGAATTGTGAGACTACAACTATATGGACTGGACTCTTAATTGATCAACATGCTTGTACATACAGGCTTCTCCAACTGGACTATGGGAACCTTGGGTTGTTCAAAATATGAACATAGACACTTGAAAACCCACCTTTACAAGTGAGGCTTCCCCTCTTTTTGTATAAAGGAAGGGAGGAGATGCTGGGAGCCAAAGCTGTCAGACATACATGCTCACAGAGTACCAGCCTAGATCCCAGTGCTGACAATCCAGCACCCAGTGCCGGTTTTAATTTTAAAATTATTAAAAATCACAACTGGAGACCTTGATGACGGGATTGGTAGAAAATAGCTTACAAAAAGTTAAAAAAATCTCTTCTCCTTGGTTGTTCACCCTATTACCTAGTATCCTGGGACCCCTTATGGGACTACTCCTATTACTTTCATTTGGGCCTTGGGCATTCCAACGACTAACAAGTTTTATTAAGTCACAAATAGATTCTTCCCTTGCTGCTTCATCTGTCTTGATCCATTATCACTGGCTGGCGACCAATGACTAGGAAGACACCAAAGCCGCTTCTGCACCCACACCAGAAAGGCTAAATTTTCGCTTGCTCTAAATCATCGCCCTCAGGCCTTATAAGAGTGAGCTAGCCCAAACCAGCCCAGGTGGCAGCCCCAAAGACGGGCAACTTCCTCTCCCCTCTTACTAACCTAAGACAGGAGCCCTGAGGACGACAGGGTGTCCAAAGATGGGTAAGGAAGAGGGTCTTGTAGAGGTCGAACCTAAGACAGGGACGGTCACATAATCGGCTGCAGACGCCACTCTGCCTGATATTTATCCATACCTTCTTAATGTAAAGAAGGGGGATATGTAAGGAGCCGCAGGCTTTAGCTTGCTTACGCTAAGCTTGCTTACAAGGAAGTTGACTCTGTGAATTGTCACCTCGAGCCTTTCCCAAGAGCTGGGTGCGGACGTGCAGTAAAAGCCACCAGCCTTTCCCAAGAGCTGGGTGCAGACGTGCAGCAAAAGCCACCAGATACTCCAGCCTGATGTCTCAACTCAGTGATCTTGCAAAAACAGACCCTCCTCTGACGCCACATGGCCCGGCTGACTGATTATTGTTTCACCCACCCCCTCCCTATTTCTTGCTTTCTGCAAGATATATACAACTGCTTGTGCTCAATAAATTAGACCTTGATAAAGCTCGCAGGGTCTCCTTTTCTCTCTCGCTTATCTCACAGGTCTGGGGTCTCCTTCGGGTACCTGCAGATTACTGCCCCTGAAGACAGGGGACAAAATGTCAGTTATAGAACTACAATAAAAAAAGGAAAAGCAGACAGGCATGGTGGTGCACGCCTTTAATCCTAGCACTTGGGAGGCAGAGGCAGGCAGATCTTTGTGAGTTCAAGGCCAGCCTGGTCTACAGAGTGAGTTCCAGGATAGCTGGGCCTACAGGGAGACCCTGTCTCAAAAAGACCAAAAAAAAATACTCTTCAATTTTCAGAAGGTCAAATGTCAAATCCAGGGTGTCCTCTTCCTTCTGAATTACCCAAAGAACAGAGTACACAGCATTTATATCAATTTCCTAACCAGACATCTCAAAGTTGAAAGATGTGAATGGAAGATAGAATGTATATTGTGCTAGGAGAGGAATAAAATAATAAAAGTTGTCTCATTAAGCTACATATGCTAAAATCATCTGTATATTTATCAGAAACCAAAAGATCAACTTTAGTTCTTCAAGGGTCTATTCTCATCCATACCACTTGAGAAAAGTATAACAGTGGATATGGCTCATAAAATGGGGTGTATTAAATTGTGGAAGAAGTTTAGTTCCAACTAAAAATTGAAACCATTAATTATTCTTACTCTAAATTTAAGCAGACCTGAAAGGTTTTTTTCACATTCTAATATACTCAGAAAGTCATTAGAAACACAAAGCGAAAAAAAATCTTCCAGATAATAACAAAGTTTTAACCATATGAAATTACCAACCATTTTTGACCTAGAAAATTGGCTCTAACATCTAATCATTTTTAAACTACAAAACAGCAATTTCATATGGTTCAACACAACACATTACAGTAGAAATCTGCTATTTGCAACAACATGACAATCTACATGACAGAATAGGAGTATAAAGTGATATGAAAATGCTTGGCCTAGATATAAAGCAGTAATAGTTTCACTATTTCTAGATAAAACTGCATACTGGTGCTTTGTTCATAATTTTTTGTGTTCATCTGGTTTTAAATAAGGGAATCATTTCAGAGCTGGAGAGATGGCTGAACAGTTAAGAACATTTGTTGCTCTTTCAGAGGACTGGAATTTGGTTCCCTGCACCCTTGTCAGGTGGCTCACAACCACCTGGAACTTCAGCTCCAGGTCATCCAATGCTCTTTTCTGACCTCTGTAGGCACATGTATATATAAATAAATAAATAAATAAATAAATAAATAAATAAATATATATATGACATAAACATACACACATAGATAATAAAGTAAATATTCAAAAATAAAAGTAATTCCATACATTTTCAAGGTTCATTTCCTACCTTTCTTCTAACAGCCTATGGGATTAATTTACAAAGAGATACTGAATCTAGCCTATGATTAGTTCTCACCAATCATATTATAATTAAAGGTGGA
>VZQC01002425.1:277793-337961 GCA_009823505.1 Rhizomys pruinosus | reverse complement strand
AAAAAAAAAAAAAAAAAAGAACTAGGCAATTTATATTTATATATCTCATATATTATTATTACTGAATAATAGTGATGAATAACAAACTTACTCAAATTTATCATTATGGATAAAAATTTTCAGGAAATTACAATCCTTTGCATTTCATTGCCAATAAGATACCCCTAATAATTGAGAAAATAGAGTTTTCCTATTTTTAATCAACCTTTATCTTCACGTTTGGTAATAACACACTTCCATTTATTATTAAATATAGAAGTAAAGATAAACCAGCTGTTTAGCTATAATTTATTTATTAGAACACACTGAAGTGGACCAGGTATGCTTAGGAAGGAGATCAGCATTCAAATATATGTGTGATGACATGTAAGGGACATAAGCAAACCCAAGTATGGTGGTACATACCTGTAATCCCAGCACACAGGAATCCTAGGCAGGAGGACCTCCAGTTTGAGGCCACCTGGGTTTACATAGTAAGACAATGTTTCAAAACCTAAACCAAACAGACACATAGACACACAGACACACAGAAATTACTATTTTAGTTGTGGAAACCAAAGAATCATGAAGAAAGTTGGAATATTTAAAGCAAATAAGGAACAATTAAAGATTGTATTGTGTGGCACTGAAATTAAGTTTCTAAGATGAAGAGGAATTGACCTGTGTTTTGGAAGATACATTGCCTAGCATCAAGGAAGTGGAAAGTGTTTCAGATGGAAGAAAAAAGGTAAATGAACAATGCTTACAAGGTAAGGACTGTGGAAAGGAGGACAAGACAGGCAGATAACATTTACTTGGGGGGAGGATAGTGTGAGATAAAACTTCCAGAGAGTGGAATCTATTTTTTTTTTTTTTTTGGTCTTTTTGAGACAGGGTCTCCCTGTAGCCCCAGCTGTCCTGGAACTCACATTGTAGACCAGGCTGGCCTTGAACTCACAAAGATCCGCCTGCCTCTGCCTCCCAAGTGCTAGGATTAAAGATGTGTGCCACCACACCTGGTTGAGAGTGGAATCTTTTATACTAAGACTCTAAAAGCCACACAGTAAAGTCTGAATATACTGTAAGGAGCATTAGGGAAACATTACTGTCAAATATTAATGTTCTCATATAACTAGTAGTATTTTAATCCTTGGTAGAGCTAAAAGCTAAGCTTCCAGCTTTGTTTTAATCAATTTAGAATTTTCATTTCAAGTGAAATTTTCCCTTTATCTTTTAATGAATCAAAATAAAGCTATAAGCTGGGCATGGTGGTGCACACCTTGAATCCCACCACTTGGGAGGCAGAGGAGGCAGGCAGATCTTAAGTTCAAGGCCACCCTGGTTTACATAGTGAGTTCCAGGTCAGCTGGGCTACAGGGAGACCCTGTCCCAAAAAGAGCAAAACAAAACCAAAACTAAAAACAAAAACAAAAAAACACACCACCAACAAAATACTCTAATCTTTTTTTTTAGTTAATTAATTTATTTATGTGTATGAGTGTACTGTCTGTATGTAGGTTTGTGCACCCGTGTCGTGCAATGCCCGCGGAGGTCAGAAGAGGGTCTCTGATTACCCTGGAACTGGAGTTCTCCTGGAATTAGAGTTACAGACGGTTCTCAGCCACCATGTGGGTGCTGGGGATTGAACCCAGGTCCTCTGCAAGAGCAGTCGGTGCTCTTAACCGCTACATCATATGCAAAATCATCTCTGAACACATCAATAGTGAGACTCAATATTTGGATAATTGTGGCTATGGTTTTAATAGGGCAGATTAGATTTTACAGCAGCCTTTTATAAGGGTAAACAAGTTAGAAGATTCCAGGATGCTGGCAATGTGGATAGAAGAATGGAGCTAAGGAAAGCCTGGTAAGAACTCAAATGGGTGGCCTTCAAGGAAAGCCTGGTAAGAATTCACTGCCAGGCATGGTGGTGGACGCCTTTAATCCTAGCACTTGGGAGGCAGAGGCAGGTGGATCTTTGTGAGTTCAAGGCCAGCCTGGTCTACAGAGTGAGTTCCAGGACAGCTGGGGCTACTGGGAGACCCTGTCTCAAAAACAAACAAACAAACAAACAAACAAACAAACAAAATGCTGAGAGTAATATTTTATATAAGTTATAACAAGAATTTATTGTTTCCTACAAGCTGACCATCTTGCCAGCCATTTCACATATAGGTCTCATTTTACCCTTTAAATAGTCCAATGAAGCCAGGCATGGTGGTGCATGCCTTTAATCCTAGCACTTGGGAGGCAGAGGCAGGCGGATCTTTGTGAGTTCAAGGCCAGCCTGGTCTACAGAGTGAGTTCCAGGACAGCTGGGGCTACAGGGAGACCCTGTCTTGAAAAGACTTAAAAAAAAAAAAAAAAAAAAAAAAAAAAAAAGAATTCACATGGGTGGCCTTTAAGGAATGCCTGGTAAGAATTCACATGGGTGGCCTTTGTGTGCTTGGTAGGGTTTTTGGGAATTGCTGCTCTGCTAGGGACGGAAGCTTCCTAGAAGGCCAAGAGCAACCAAGTACCATTTGCTGTTCTTCAGACTCAAAGGCACTCAGTGAGGGTTGACATATTCAAAGTGTGCTCTGAACAATCCCAGACTTACCATAGAAAATAATAATAATAATATAATATAACATAATACAATATAATATAATATAATATAATATAATATAATATAATATAAGATAATAATAGTGATTTACTTTCTTTCTGTAGTCCTTTGTTTCCTTTCTTTCACTATTTCCTTAGTCTTTTCATTGTATTCTGAGGAAAGGATTGCTCAGTTTTAGACTAATGATTAACTGAAGAATTGGGACTCTAATTTAGCTTTTTCTGATTTCAGATGCAGAGCATCATCTGTCCCTCTAGTCTAAAAATCTGCTTCCTGTGTAATGAAAACTTACTGTATGCCCTAGAAATTTAAATGACATTCTCTCTGAGAATAGAATATATTTTAGTTTTTAAATTAAGTGTTTTATAAACTAATTTACAGTATGTTTTTTGATTTTTACCTCAGCTTTGCACAGTTTTGTACTAGTACTTTTCATGTGGTAGTGGAAAAATAGATTTCTGAATTCTTTCTCCATCTGTTAGTAAAATAGTGGACTAATTTCATTATCACTTCCTATAGCCATGTCCCACAAGACATTTAACAAGCTAGAACCTTTTTAAAGCAGTGGTCTCCAGCTCTAATGTGCTAGGCTCCACCTGCACTGGAATAAACTAAGATATTCGCTAATCACATGGGCTCAGGACAGAACTCACAGATTTAGGTTTCTGCTTTTGTAACAAGCATCACACATGATTTTTAGGCATGCTGGTTTTTAAACTTTGAATTAGGAAGTTATCTTCTTTCCTGCTGAAAAAATACTATTCTTACTCCATGTTCAAGTTCAAGAGTTCACTAAGACTGATTTTTTTAGTTCAGTTTTTCTTTTCTTTTCTTTCTTCTTCTTTTTTTTTTCTTTTAAATGTGTATGAGTGTACTGTCTGCATGCAGGTTTGTGCACCCGTGTTGTGCAATGCCGCAGAGGTCAGAAAAGGGCGTCAGGTTCCCCTGGAACTGGAGTCAAAGACGGTTCTCAGCCGCCATGCGGGTGCTGGGAATCTAACTCGGGTCCTCTGCAAGAGCAGTCGGTGCTCTTAACCTCTAGGCCATCTCTAGCCCATAGTTCAGTTTTTCTTAACATCACCCTGCTTTGCAAAAGGACATCCTTACACATATTCACGTTATATTCTTTCTCGACCAGGTTAGCAAGTAGATCTGGATCCTAACCAAGACAAACAGTACTGAGGGTCTCTCTCTCTCTCTCTCTCTCTCTCTCTCTCTCTCTCTCTCTCTCTGTAGAGATGAAGGGATAAATAAAATTTTCCTTTATTTTGTTAGAGTAGTGGAAAATCAAGCCAGCAGTTTCAGCTACAGAATGTAGTTACAAAATAATGATATGATATATCAAGTGCATGATTTTTTTAGCATACACGTAAGTATTCAATCTTTAGGAATAGTAATATGATGCGAAGGTATTTAGGAGCAAGGGAGGAAGGAAGACTTAACTAGCTTTATTGTGTTCATATAGAGCAGGAAGATGGTCTCAGTGTTCTCGCAGAAGTGGAAACTGTCCGTGAAAAAAACTAAAACTGTGATGGAATGTGAGCTTTCTTGAAAAACTACTTGGATGTGATTTATTGTTCCTGTTGAAAAAAAGTAACAGACATTCTTTCCTAAAGTGAAATTTTTATAGTTTCTAACCCGCTCAGAGTTTCTAAACGTAAATGCTTCTCTTTCTATAGGATTTCAAACACTACTAGGTTTGTGTGGAAATGTACTGTATCAATAGTCAGACATTTTGAAAATGTTAGGTGATACTTCTCTCAGATTTAAGTAACGGGAGAAAATGTACTAATTCAAAATACCAAGAAAAGTGATAACAATGCTGTTTATTCATGTCAAAAATATAAATTTGGTTTCAGAAATATTTTCTGGTTGTGTAAGGGCCTAAATATAATAACTTTGGTTATTAGGAAGAGAGTAAAACAAATTTCTGCAACAGCTACTTTAATAGGGACACATTTTCAATTAAGCAGGGTCATTTTTTGAAGGACTTTAAGATATACTAAGAAAAAAATCATTTGTGTTTCTTTTGTACTGCACAATTTAGTAAACCTTATTCTCTTACCTAGAAATAAAAAATAGTCTTTCATTGATTCAGGAGAAAATAGCTTCATCCTTGAAACAGAGGCAGTTGTACCAGCTGTTCATTTATGCTCGTCTACCTTCATGGTATTTGGTGGAAAAAATGAATACATTTCTTAACAGCTGGATTCAAATTACTTTGCCATTTATTTTTATTAACAACAACAAAAAACCCTTGGGGGCTGGAGAAATGGCTCAGTGGTTAAGAGCACTGATTCCTCTTATAGACAGCCCAGGTTCTATTCCCAGCATCCACATGGTGGTTAACAACCACCTGTATTTCCAGTTCCAGGGGATTCAACCCTCTCTTCTGACCTCTGAAGGCATTGCATGACACAGGTGCACCCACATGCATGAAAACATAACATGCATACATATAAGATTAAAATAACATATTTCTAAAAACTTGGTGAAAAACATGAGATTAAAATGGAAGGTGTGACTATGAGGATGGGCTATACAGAAAGAATGAGCTTGTTATGGACCTGTGGCATAAGCCAAGAAAATGTAGGTCTTAAGGAAGTTGGGTGAAGATAATTGGATGCCACACTCACCAGTGAAGGGAAAAGAAGAATGGTGTTATAAATTCATAAAGGAGGTATTCTTTTTTTTTTTTTTTTTTTTTTTAAAGGAGGTATTCTTATTTAAGAATGGACTCACCAAATTCCACTACATGGATAAGGTATGGATTTGACCTGGTAAGTCTCTTGTAAAAGAAAAAATAAGATTCAAAACACTTATTAACCTTAGGTAATCCATATTCTTAAACTAAACTTATAATAAAAATTGAATTTCATAAACATGTGACATTTCAAACACAATTTGCACATAGCTCTGTACAGGACATCATGCAGTGAATTTGATACCTACTCATCTGACCTCTTATTTTGGTTTCCTGTTTTTGTTTTTTGTACATTTTGTTAGGTCTGGGCTTCCCGGAATCCCAAGGGGCACACAGACACCCACTTCCTCCAGAGGCTGTCGATCTTCTGACCACTTCCTCTGTACCTTAGGACCTGCCCCATGCTCCATGGCTATAAATGGGTGGGCCCCAGGCGCCATCTTGCCCCTGCCATGCTGCTCTGGTTCCACCACGTGTCTGCAGGCAGCCGGCTCTGGTAGCCCACATGGAAGTAAATCATGTTCCTGGAGTGACTTAAGCCTCACATGCCTTTTTATCTGGGGGCTGGGGGTGCACATACTTTTTATAACCTAATATTTTTCATTTGAAGAGACTTAAAAACTTGGTCAAAAAATCCTTTAGTTATAGCCGAGTGTGGTGTTGTATGCCTTTAATCCACTCAGGAGGCAGAGGCAGGTGAAACTCTATGAGTTCAAGGCTAGCCTGGTCTACTTAGTGAGTTTGAAAAAGAGCAAAGAAAAAAAGCTTTTAATCAATTTTATAGTGCTATGTTCTTATAGTGCTATAATATATATATAATGTATATTCCATAGTGCTGTATTGAAATAGTTTATTAAGATTTTAGTAGGGGGCTGGAGAGATGGCCTGGTGGTTAAGAGCGCCGACTGTTCTTGCAGAGGACCCGGGTTCAATCCCCAGCACCCACGTGGCGGCCGAGAACCATCTGAAACTCCAATTCCAGGAGAACTCCAGTTCCAGAGGATTCCCAACACCATCTTCTGACCTCCGTGGCATTGCACGACATGGGTGCACAAACTTGCATGCAGACAGTACATTCATACACATACAGAAATAAATAAAATTAATAAAAAAAAGATTTTAGTAGGAAGTAAACTTTCATATCTTATATTCAATCACCTTCCATGATATTTATATTTTTGTTCTCTGCCTTGTGGGTGAAATGTATGAATCAATACATTGTTTTCTTTTAAAAAATATTCAGCTTTTAGTCATTTAGAAAAATTTTGATTCAAAGAATGAAGTGTCTGAATTCAGGGAGGTGAATTGTAAGGTGTTAATACATTTCAAGGAATGTGCAAATTTGAGATGCCTAGCTCTGACTTTGATTACTATTTAAAGATACTGAAGAATGATCAGTGATTTTTGTTCACTGGTGATGCTGTGACAGAAGCAGTAGGGGAAGGGAGGGATTCAGACCAGCTGATTTTTACTTCCCTGTGTTGTAGCCTTTTTTTGGATTAAATGACTCAGAACACAGAGGAAAAAAAGGGAATTTAATGCTCCTCTTATCTCTGATGAGGTAACTTCCTTGTTACTTATGACATTATTTTTCTAGATCTGAGATTTGGTCCAACTCAGCTTTGAGGGCAGTATCTATATTTGGGTTTACCTTCCTTGAAATTTGTTGGTGGTTTGTGTTGTTTACAGTCTTCCTAATGTATGTTTCTCAGATATGTAGAAATAATTAACAGATTATTACAACTTTAGGGAGGCTTTAAAAGGAATAAATCACAGAAACAAATTTTGGCAAGTGAGCAGGGAAAAGAGAAGGGAGCAGAAAATGATAGGAATGACAGAAGGCACTGGACTGTCAACAGAGCCTGAGTTCATTCAGAGAGGTAAACTGGCGTGAGGACAAAGCACATGGCTGGAAGCCTTATTTGCCTGTCGGTTTTTAGGTCAGAGAGCAATCTCATCTATATTTCTCTTAGTTCAGGAGGGGTCAGTAGTGCCTACGGAAGACACATCTGAATTACCATACCCCAAGGAAGTCATTTAAAAACAGGTCTTTATAATTGAGCTCTTATCTCTGAAGCTCTGGCCTGTCCCTGTCTGATTACAGTGTATGGTGTAATCTGTACATCCCACTTTTTTTTTTTTTTTTTTTTTTTTTTTTGTCCTTTTCGAGACAGGGTCTGCCCGGGAGCGCCAACGTCCTGGAACTTGCTCTGTAAACCAGCTGCGACCCTTGACTCACAAAGTGCCGCCGGCCTCTGCTTCCCAGTGCTAGATTAAAGCGTGCAATACACCACGACCAGCGGATCCCACTTTCATGTAGTGTCTCATCTGTTTCTTTCGTTTGTTTTTATTGCCAGAATGAAGTTTAATATTTCATTACCCTGGGCTGGAGAGATGGCCTAGTGGTTAAGAGTGCCGACTGCTCTTGCAGAGGACTTGGGTTTGATTCCCCGCATCCGCATGGCGGCTAAGAACCATCTTTAACTCCAGTTCCAGGGGAATCTTCTGACCTCTGCAGCATTGCACTACAGGGGTGCACCAACCTACATGCAGACAGTACATTCATACACATAAAAAAGAAATAAAATTAAAAAAAAGATTTCATCACCTATTACCTGGACCATTGGTTTGATTTCTAACAAAAGGTCAGTGTTTCCAGCACTCTGCTTCTTCTCAAATTCTAAGAACTTTTCCTTCCCCACATACCCTTTCTTTTACATTTGCCTTAAACTTGTAAAATTTCTGCTAAAAATCATCAGTGATGATTCAATGATAGCAGCAAAACTGACAGTAAATTTCTTTTCTTGACATTGAAAGTCAGTCATAATGTTGCATTTTTCCCTTTAATCTTGTTTTCCTCTATTACTTTAAGTGGCTGCTGACCTCATGGCCTGCTATGATGCACCACAAAGCCTGAATTCTTTTTTTTTTTTTTGGTCTTTTCGAGACAGGGTCTCCCTGTAGCCCCAGTTGTCCTGGAACTCACTCTGTAGACCAGGCTGACCTTGAACTCACAAAGATCCGCCTGCCTGTGCCTCCCAAGTGCTAGGATTAAAGGCATGCTCCACCATGCCTGGCTTAAAGCCTGAATTCTTTATGTTTCCACTCCCTGGACTGTATTCTTGCATTGTTCTTACCCAAATGCTGTTTTATTTGACAACCATTTAAAATGCATTTGTTTATGAAATTTTCCTGATGTTTTTCTACCAGATGTGATCCATTTTCCTCTACATCATCATAACTATGCAAATAACTTACTTGTAAGATTCTTGTTTATTTTCTAGTATTATTTTAATTTTGTACTAATTTTGGATTATTAATACATTGATTGGAGAATTTTTATTACTTCCTGTATTTTCTGCTTAGTACATGTCTCTTTTCTTTACAGAAGATGATACTTCTGTAAGTAAATATCTGTTTGAGAGCAATTTGCCACAAATATTTAGAAAATTATTTAAGACACTTTTTTTTTTTGGTCTTTACGAGACAGGGTCTCCCTGTAGTCCCAGCTGTCCTGGAACTCACTCTGTAGACCAGGCTGACCTTGAACTCACAAAGATCCACCTGCCTCTGCCTCCCAAGTGCTAGGATTAAAGGCGTGCGCTACCATGCCCGGCCTATTTAATACACTTTTTTTTTTAATTTTTTTTTTATTTATTTCTGTATGTGTATGAATGTACTGTCTGCATGCAAGTCCGTGCACCCGTGTCGTGCAATGCCGCGGAGGTCAGAAGAGGGTCTCGGATTCCCCTGGAACTGGAGTTCTCCTGGAATTGGAGCCTCAGACGGTTCTCAGCCGCCACTTTTAAGTACCCCACAAGGAATGAACATTTTATAGTGGACACAAAGTTGCAACTTAAAGGGGAATGATATGTGTTACTTCTCAAATGGTCTTGATTTATGAAAGGTGGTCTAATTATAACAATTGAAAACCAGACTCTTGAAATGTCCTGCAAATGTTAGCCACCAGTCTTCCTGTGCAGGGAAGTCTTGGAGATCCACTAATGGAACTTCATCCAGTGTCCAGTCTATAAAGAGGAAAGTCTGCTCATGCTTCAAAAAGGGAAGCCTGGTTTAGAAAGACCTGACTTTGTCCTCTAGTGGATGGAACTAGTAAATGAAAAGCCAAAAGGAGCCAGGGGCTCCCTACCCCCACAAAACCTGAGTGACCCCTAAGGACCAAATCCTCAACTGATCTTGAGAAAACAAAAACCTTGGTTAATCTGGGCTAACTGTGTGGCCTTAAACATCTAAAAGGAAAGTATAACCAGAAATAAATAATCAAGAAAGAAAGAAAGAAAGAAAGAAAACCAGAGATATTTTTTGTGTGTGATATCAAAGGAAAATTCTAATTCGTATTACATTCTTTCCAACAAAAAGAAACAGTGTTCAAATCAGCGGTAGAGAGATGAAGTGTAAAAACTGAGAATAACATTAACAAACATAGAAATGGCACAACATAGAGAGAAATAGATTTAGTATTTTAAAGAAGACATTAGAATTATAATAGGGTGAGTAACTTAGGGTACTTAGTGTCTAAAGTTTTATTCCTAACTAAACAAGGGACAGTGTATATAACAATCATATATAAGTATATAATAAACTTTCCCCCAATCTGGGGAATGATTTCAAATATTGATAATATGTGATTAAGGTAATATTATTCTAGCAGTTGGTATTAAGAGTGAAGAGGTTAACTATGCAGGATGTTCAGTATTCAGAACTATTTTGCCATCCTTAATCTATTCTATGATTATCTTTACTGCCCAAGTACAAGGCAACACCAATGTCACTGACTTCCTTCTTTATTCTGCCCATCCTAAATAAGAGCTGTTATTGTCTTCTCCTTCCCTTTTGCAAAGGATAAGATGGAAAAAGGGCAGGAGTAGTATTTCACTGAATCATAATCCTATAAAGTAAGAGAAAAGCAATGGGATGATATAGAAATTATGAATGAAAGTATGATAATTGAAAATTTCTCTAGTTGTTGTAAGATATAAACCTGGAAAACATTATTATTAATAGTATCTATTTTTGCAATTAGATTTTTTTAGAGATACTGCATAGGCAAAATATTATTTATAAGATGCGTAAATTATTTTCTAATTTTGATAACCTTAGAATGATGGTCAGATCAATACATCTTATATTCATGGTACGATTAAAATATAAATTTAAATTCTTGTAATTTTAGCAGTTGCAATATATTTCTCCTAAAAATTTAGATGTTTTATTACTTTACATTCATTAGTTATTGCCTCCCAAATACATAAGGCCTCCACCCTTTAATAATAGTCCTTGTCTGAACTAATATCGACATCGCACAAGTTTTTGGAATGCTTTCTTGAAGTCTTCATTAAAGATGGTGTAAATCAGTGGATTTATAAGGGAATTCAGATAACCAAGCCATGCCAAAAAATTTGACATTTCTTCAGAAATTTTACATCTTTCACAGACATTAACCACTAATTCTTTTACAAAAAATGGCAGCCAACATATTACAAATGCACCCAAGATCAATCCCAGGGTGGTGGCTGCCTTGCGTTCTCTTGTGCCTGAGATCTTTTGCCTTCTCCAAGATTTCTCATGCTTGAACTCAGACCTGGGACTTTTCACTGTGCTATGGATTTTATCAAAGTCTGTTGATGGGTCAGATAAAGATTTTTCTAGCATGTAGGATGTGGAGACCAATTTAATGCTCTTTTCACCACTCTCCAAAAGGACTTGGCCATTCAGCTCCTCCTTTGCAATTCTACTTGCTTGTCTCTTGTGGTATAGTGTCCTTGCTGCTCTGTATATTTTGTAGTAGAGGATCAATATCAACACAAGTGGGATGTAGAAAGCTCCAAACGTTGAGTAAATTGTGGAGACAATGTGGTCATGCTTGATGACGCACTCATCATCGCGGCTAGTTCCTTGGTGCCTCCAGAAGAGAGGAGGCATAGAGATGAACACAGATATAACCCACACTATCGTAATCATGATGCCAGCGTGCTTGGGAGTCCTCTTCCTGGCATACTCAACAGCATCTGTTATTGCTCGATAGCGATCCAAAGCTATAGCTGACAGATGCAAGATGGAACATGTACAACAGATGATGTCAACACTCAGCCAAATGTCACAGAGTACTTGCCCCATTATCCAGCTCTCTCTTACTATATACACAATACTGAAGGGCATCACTAGGACAGCTACCAGAAAGTCAGTGACTGCAAGGGAGCAAATGAGATAGTTGGCTGGGTGGTGCAGCTTCCGGGTCACAATGATTGCAGCAATCACCAGGGAGTTGATGGTGGTCGTCATCAGGGCCAGCCCGGACAGAGTGAGGGACACCAGAATTTTAGATGGCATTCGGTTTAACAGTTCCTCTGAGGTCAAATTTTGATCAGACGAGTTTAAGAAATCCATTTTGTTGTTTAAAAGATTAATATAGCTGACACCTGAAACAAAGGAGGAAAAAAACAGTTCAGAGAAAGGTGTGGGAATTTTTCTCTTCCTCTTAGAATAAGCTTTGAAAAGAGTAATGTGCATGTCTTTCTAGACCATTCTGTGGACTGAAAATGGAATTGAAATTGCAGCTTTTTGTTGTTGTTGTTGTTGTTGTTTTCCATTTAAGAAATCAAGGGGCTGGAGAGATGGCCTAGCGGTTAAGAGCACCGACCGCTCTTACAGAGGACCCGGGTTCGATCCCCAGCACCCACATGGCGGCCGAGAACCGTCTGAAACTCCAATTCCAGGAGAACTCCAGTTCCAGGGGAATCCGAGACCCTCTTCTGACCTCCGCGGCACTGCACGACACGGGTGCACAAACCTGCATGCAGACAGTACATTGATACACATACAGAAATAAATAAAATTAAAAAAATAAAATAAATAAAATAAATAAATAAATAAAAAGAAGAAGAAGATGCCTATAATCCCAGCACTCCGGAGGCAGAGGCAGGTGGATCTCTGTGAATTCAAGGCCAGCCTGGTCTACATAGCGAGCTCCAGGACAGCTGGGACTAAAGGGAGACCCTATCTCAAAAAAAAATTATATATATATACATATATATATATNTTTGGTCTTTTCGAGACGGGGTCTCCCTGTAGCTCCAGCTGTCCTGGAACTCACTCTGTAGACCAGGCTGGCCTTGAACTCACGAAGATCTGCCTGCCTCTGCCTCCCAAGTGCTAGGATTAAAGGCATGTGCCACCACGCCCGGCTTTCTAAAACATTTTTTTAATATTGTATGTGTGTGCAAGCGCGTGTGTATGTGCATGTGTGTGGCATGGTGCACCTATGGAGGAGAACTTTCAGGAGTCAGTTCTCTCCATCTATGTGAGTTCCAGAGAAGACTGAACTCACGTTGTCAGCTGGGTAGCAAGCTCCTTTACCTGCCGAGCCATCTCCCTGGCTCCCCTTTCAGTTCTTATGGATTCTCCCTGGAAGCATTTTTAGGATGGTCTATGATCCTAAGTGAAGAGCTTACTCCAAAGCGGGTATCACATACGAGAAAAATGACAGGTTAATTTCTGCTTTTCTTCCAGTGTTCTCCATTCTCTCACCATATATTTTATGCTACATATTCAGTAAAAACTGCTCTCTTGCTCGCTCTCTTTCTCTCTCACTCTCTCTCTGTGAGTGAATGCTCCCACACAGTGCATAGAGGCCAGAGGATGACCTTAAGTTTCCTGTTCTATCACTCCTTGCCTTATTCCTTAAGACAGAGTCTCCACTTGCTGTTTATTCATGAGGCTTGTGGCCACCAAGCCCCAACTATCCCATTTCTGTTTCTCACGGCATTGGAATTATAGGTTATGTGCAGTCAAAGCTTGCTTTTTACATGGGTTCTGGGATCTGAATTCAGATCCTCATGCTTATATAGCAAGTACTCTCACCCACTGAGATATCCTTTCCGTTCCCCTGAATATTTTTTTAATTGGTTTAATTTCTTTGCAACCATATTTACTTAACATTATGGGAATTGATTTAAAAGTGTGAACATTTATCATATTATAAGCAAAAATACCATTCCACTTTAACTTCTGATAAGCAATTTTGGCATAAGAAATTATCCTGGTGGAGGAAAGGGAAAAAAAAAAGAAATTATTCCTGAAACTCTGTTTTGAGTAGAATATGAAATGAGTCAAACTGGAAATGGTTATGAGGCTTTTTTCTTAATTTATTATTATTATTATTTTATTATTATTATTATTGATATTTTTGAAATGGGTCTCCCTTTAAGTCCCAGCTGGCCTGGAGCTCATGTATGAGTGTACTGTCTGCATGTAGGTTTGTGTACCCGTGTAGTGCAATGCCGCGGAGGTCAGAAGAGTGCATTGGATTCCCCTGGAACTGGAGTTAAAGATGGTTCTTAGCTGCCATGTGAGTGCTGGGAATCAAACCCACGTCCTCCAAGAGCAATTGGTGCTCTTAACTGCTGAGCCATCTCTCTAGCCCCAGGCTTTCATAATAAAAATGAATGCCATAGAAAAATGGACCAGCTTAAAATTAGAGAGGAAGTTATTTGATAACTGATTTCATTACATGTCACATTGTAGCATTTAAATGAGCTGATGAAGCAAACCCAAACTCAGTAAAATATGAATGCCAGAAAATCCCAATTTTGTCATATTTTAGAATTATATAGCATATAAATATGAATTATAAGCATTTACAGTAAATTATAATACAGTTTATCAGAATTCTTTCCAATTTTAAACTTAGAAAATGAATGAATTTTCTGGTAGTTGTATTTGTAGACAGCAAAGAAAACAGGCAAACAAGCTGCCAATCCCAGTTGGATTTCATTTCCTTGCCTCTTACAATCAGACTTTTTTGTTTGTTTGTTTGTTTTTGTCTTTTTGAGACAGGGTCTCCCTGTATCCCCAGCTGGCCTGGAACTCACAATGTAGACCAGGCTGACCTTGAACTCACAGAGATCCATCTGCTTCTTCCACCTGAGTGCTAGGATTAAAGGCATGTGCCACCATGCCTGGCAGGCACAATCAGAAGTTTAAAAAGCTTTTTACTTTTATTAATTCAGACATGGTATTTCACCAGATTTCTTCATATTCTTTTTTGTTTGTGTGTTTTGTTTTGTTTTTGTTTTTTTGAGACAGGGTCTCCCTATAGCCCCAGCTGGCTTGGAAATTGCTATGTAGACTAGGAACTACACCAAGATTCACTTGCCTCTACCTTCTGAGTGCTGGGATTAAAGGCATGTGCCACCAAGGCCTGGCTCATATTCTTTCCTATGAAAGTTCACACTGTGTGTCCTTGTGGTTCTAGGGACAACTTGTGGGTTACTTTGCCTAGACAGTGTCACACATGTCTCTTCTAGCCTATAACCCAGGATGCACTCTGTATTTCAAGTATCTTTTTCTTGCAGTTCTTAGCCTCAGCCTTTAAAGGCTGCGCTATCCCCACAGCCCTCAAGTATCTTTAATGAGATTACTCTAAGTCAACCTAAGTCTCATCAGCCATAGAAAGAAAGCTCACTCACACTTTGGTCGGAGTGAATATTTGCAGCTTGTTGATCTAGCACATGGTGCAGCTGCTCTTCTGCCTATTCTCAATGTTTTAATCCAATGCTTATTTACATTCAAGGGTCTGCTTGATCATGTTCTCTAATTTTATTGTCTTCTGGCTAAACGATTAGCTCCTAGGGGAGTAGTTTAATTTGTTTTCTAATAGGAATAATTAATGGGGGGAGTGGTGGGTCATACACAAATGGTTTCCATAATAACATTAGAAAGAGGTAAGATTGTAAAATTCAATTCTATGAAGAAAGAATTTAGGAGAACCTACAAGCTTGCTATTTCAATTAGGTTAATAATAATATCTTTTCTGAGTCTTTGCTTCTGCAGGTGCTGTATTATTTTGCAGATATTAAAATATTTATTCTTTAAAGCTGCTCCATGAGGTAATTGTGTTTCTTCATAGATAAGAAAACAGAGGCAGAAAAACTTCACCAACACCCCTAAAATGACAGCACAGCACAATAACTGATGAAGCAAACCCATGCTCTAAACCACCATAACCACTTGAGAGGGAGTTCTTCCCTCACTGTTGTAGTCATCTGTCCTGCAAAGTGCTTTTTCTTTGAAATAAAGATTTTATTATCTCTGGGAAGTGAATTCTAATAGCAGCCAGCAGGATGGCTGCCTACAGTAGTAGCCAGGTCCAGGTATGGAGAGAAAGAGAGAGAGAGAGAGAGAGAGAGAGAGAGAGAGAGAGAGAGAGAGAGAGAACTGTTATTAGTGAGAAGTATAACCGATGCTAAGAAAAGGCCGAATCAGTCCGAAATAAAAAGTATATAAAGGTAGGCATTTATTCCAGGAAATGCAATCTCTCTCAGGCAAATCCACGGGCCGCCAGCCATCCTGAGGGCCATGGCGCTGCTGAGGGGTGGGGAGAGCCTTTTATGGGGGGAGGGGAGATGGCAATTTATTGGAACCTGGCCATTTAAACCAGGCCAGGGGCTCAGATCTGGAGGTGGGTCTTAGGTCCAGAGGTCTCATGGAAATCTGGCCTGACTGGAAAAGAAAGGAGGGTCTTTCCAGTCTATGCCATCTTGGCTTTGCCCTGAGCCAGACCTAACAATTAGATATGCTACTTTTTGTTATGTTTTTGAGACAGGGGCTCCCCATAGCCCCAGCTGTCCTGGAACTCACTATGTAGACCAGGCTGGCCTTGAACTTAGAGATCTGCCTGCCTCTGCCTCCCAAGTGCTGGGATTAAAGGTGTGCACCACCACACCTGACTAAGTATGTTACTTCTATGCTGACTATTCTAATAGTTGTACAAAAGCTTCTTCCCCCAAACATGCCCTTAAATAACGTAATAGAATTACCATAAAAAACTATAAAAAATAAAATTACCATCATTCTTGTGTTTTGAAAGCTAGTCATGCTAATGAATCAGCTAAACACATAATTATAATACAATTGTATGATACAGTGGAAGCATCACGAAGGTGTGTGTGTAAAGTATCTTGGAAATGTCAGCAAGAGAGCACTACTCACATCACAGCGAAACAGGGAAAGCCTTTGCAGGAGGAGAGATAAGTATGAGGAAAAGCAAAATAAGAAGGCAGGACACCTTCAGACAAAAGTAAGTGGTGGGATATTGTAGGAATGAAACTTTTGTCTGGCTCGAGGCAAGGAAGTGCAGACCCCATCCCAGTAGAAACTACTGAGAGTTTCTGATATCTCTATGGGCATTCAATTGTCTCTGTGCGTTATCTATAGCTCCATGAGGTTGGGATATTGCAGTGTTTTCCTGCCTCGCTTATCTCTGCAAAGTTCCAGAACTGGATGGCCCCTTCCCTTGAGGTACTGAGCAAAATGTCATACCTCTAGTTTACTGGTTGCAGAAACAAGAGCTCTGAAGCCCCCCCACCCCGTAGGAGCCAAGGTGGCTTGCTCTTCCCTTCCTCCTGCTCCCCACTTCCTTGCCCAGAGCACAGTAGCCTTTAGTATATAAACACATTGCTCGCATGAATAAAACTGAGTCTATCTCCTGGACCATCTCTCTGAGTTCGTGTCTTTTATATCTTGTTGGGTAACTTCTCGAGGTCTCCTTCACTCTCCTTGCCAGAAGCTCAGCCTAGGAACTGTCTCCTGCCAGCAGGAGGCTTATAGCCTTGTGAAGCTGCCAGCCTGATTCTAGGAGGGAAGAACATCGTGTGGATTGTTACCATTCGTCACTAAAGGACCAACAGACAATATATATTTAACCAACAGGATGTGCCCTTCACATAAGTGCTGCAAAGGTCTGTTAGGGCCACATTGGAGGGAGGTGAGAGATGAAAGTCAGTGAGGGAGGCAATGAAGTGGCTTCATGCTGTAATAAATGGCCTTGCATGCTGTGATAAATACGTTTGTTTACTAAGATAAGGAGGCTAGGTTTTAGTTTGTAAATCATAACGAGTCTTATGAATCTTTTAAAAAACTAGAAAATTAGAACATTTAGAACAAAATAAAAAGTAGTTACCAAGAACAAAAGCAGAATTATCTTATTTAGCATATCTACTGAATCAGTGTCGAGTCATGTCCTAGTCCCACTGCACTATTGGCCTATGAAGTCAAATAGGAAGGACAGACATCAAAGTACTACCTAAAAGGGATAACACTAATTGGATTCTTTTTTTTTTTTAATTTTTTTTTTAATTTATTTTTGAATGTGTATGAATGTACTGTCTGCATGTAGGCTTGGGCACCCGTGTCGAGCAATGCCGAGGAGGTCAGAAGAGGGTCTTGGATTCCCCTGGAACTGGAGTTTTCCTGGAATTGGAGTTACAGATGGTTCTCAGCCACCATGTGGGTGCTGGGGTCCTCTGCAAGAGCAGTCAGTGCTCTTAACTGCTAGGCTATCTCTCCAGCCCCCAACACAAACTGGATTCTAATGGAATACAGAAATGATTCTTGGTACTTCATGATGCCGAAAGTTGAATACACACATCCATCATGAAAAAAAAAAAAAGAAAAACAACTGTCTTCTAAAGCTTTAAGAAGCTAAGAGAAAGGCTAAGGTCTGTGTTTTAGCAGTGAGGCATGCATTAATTAGTGAAGCATGGCTTGGAGACAGTGCTGCTGGAAAAGTCTAAGTGCACAGAGCACTTTTAAGGGTGCTGAAATTAGGACTTTAGAAGGTAATTGGAAGCCAGGCATGGTGGTGCATGCCTTTAATCCTAGCACTTGGGAGGCAGAGGCAGACAGATTACTGTGAGTTCAAGGCCAGCTTCACTACTACACAGTGAGTTCCAAGGCCAGCTGGGGCTAAAAGGAGACCCTGTCTCAAAAAGACAAAAACAAAAAAAAAAAAAAAAAAAAAAAAAAAGAGATGGTAATTAGAAGAATATTAGTGCAGGTTTTTCTTACCATATATTACCCATTACATTGCAAAGGGAAAAACTATTCAGTTGAGTCAGTATTGGCTCAGGAACTGGGATGCAGACCAGAGTCAAAGGCCATAGGAGATGTTGATGGGGATGCTTGGGTTCAGAGCTATTTTCAGAGAAGAGCAGATCAGAGAGGGTAAGCTAAATAGCATTGGTCTGGGGTTCTGAGTGAAAGGCTTTTTCCCAATGCAAAACAGGCCAGATCAAACTAGACTAAGAATGTATAAAAGGAGGTTTAGTAGGACACACTCCCGGCTGGGTTCACCGGTCTCAGAGAGGGAGGCCAGGGGAGTTGTGCCCTCAGCTGGGGCTGAGGGTTTTTATAAGTTCTGGGGAGAGGAAGATGAGGTACTGGTGGTAAGACAAAGCATGTACTTGGAAGGGCAAACCTGGTGCAGTGGGAGGGAACAAAGTGGGTGTTTAGTGTATGGCATGAAGCTGGAATGTAACCATATATGGTCTTACGCTGTGCTCTCATTGTGGCTGGTGACATCAGGAAGGGAAGTTGCATCAGCTGCCTAAGATGAGGTAGGCTTTTGACCAGAAGAGAAGGGTGGCAGGCGCCATCTTTAGATCTCCAAGCTCAGGCCCTGCATAACACTGAGGAGGTTCATGAGCAGGTACAATGTGGGTTGCGTATGAGTACAAATCAGGAAAGAAAAGGAGCGGTTGGTTGTAGTTACATTCAGAGCGGAGGACTGCAGCTTGAAATGCCTGGAGCTCCTCCAGTCCTAGGTATGAAAGCATGGTGTCTCTAACTGCTTGCCCTTGTGGAGAGACTGCTTCCAGGGAGTAGTCTGGGACGTGGGCCTACACAAAGGCACTCTGTCAGTAGAATCCTGATCAAATTCCCTTGGTCAGTTTCCTTCTCCCATATTCACGCTGCCTGGCGGGACTTGTCTCTAAGGCTCTTTACCTATCCTACTCAGATTTGTCACTCACCTGCAACTTTTGGCTTTGAGTATTCATTCCTCCCCACCAGATCTTGGTGTATTTAACTTTGTCCACATCCAGTGTGCTTTTTCTAGATGTCCAACTGTTAGGGTCCAAGAATCCACACCAGGCACACTGAAGAATGGAAAACCAAGACTTTATTTCGGGGGGTAAAAAGTAAACCAGCATGCTGGGGTGGGAGGGAAAGGCTCTGACCCTGATAACTTGGCTCACAAGCCTTTTATTCAGGGTCTAGGGGAATCTTAGTGGGGTTTGGGTAACTTCTAGCCTTATTGGATAATAGCAGAGTTACAGCTCATGGTTAGGTCAGCCCACCTGCCCCTACATACCAAGGGTTATCTTTAGACACAATCTTGGGACAGGAATGAGGAAATGTTAAGTCAGTCCACCACCTGTCCTCACATATCAACAATATCAACAGTTATCTGAAGCATGCTTGTGCATGGAGAGCAAAGAACCCAGGGACAGGACAGTGTGTGCTCAGTTGTCCTGTTATGCCCAGATCACTGGGACCCCCAAAAGACCACCAGGACACGCGGCTCCGATGTAAATACAAAGAGTCTTAATTCAAGCTCTAGCTTGAACCGAAACCCTTGGAGAAGTGGTCCCATAGCTCGGAGGGGAGGATATTTTAGTTTTTTCCTTTTTTTGCTATTTTTGAGGCAGGATCTCCCTTTTAGTACCAGCTGTCCTGGAGCTCGCTCTGCAGACCAGGCTGGCCTTGAACTCACAGAGATCCACCCACCTCTACCTCCCAAGTGCTGGGATTAAAGGAAGGAAGGATATTTGAAAGGAACCTGGTCTAGGGGAATTTTTCTTTATCAGTTCAGACCTGTTTTCCAAGCCTGGGATGCATCTGGTGGACTTCAGCATGGGGGAAAGTGAATACCACCAGGCCTGTTTCTCAATGCCCCAGATGCATCTGGTGGACTCCAGCCTGGGGGAAAGTGAATGCTTAACCTTTGTCCAGAGTAGAAGTCTGGAATCAACTCTTTTTTTTTTTCTTTCTATGTGTATGAATGTACTGTCTACACGTAGGTCTGTGCACCCGTGTCGTGCAATGCCGCGGAGGTCAGAAGAGGGTCTCGGATTCCCCTGGAACTGGAGTTCTCCTGGAATTGGAGTAACAGACGGTTCTCAGCCGCCATGTGGGTTCTGGGATCGAACCCGGGTCCTCTGCAAGAGCAGTCGGCGCTCTTAACCGCTAGGCTATCTCTCCAGCNTTATTTTTGTATGTGTATGAATGTACTGTCTGCATGTAGGTTGGTGCACCCGTGTCGTGAAATGTCGTGGAGGTCAGAAGAGGGCATCGGATTCCCCTGGAACTGGAGTTAAAGACAGTTCTCAGGCGCCATGTGGGTGCTGGGGGTCGAACCTGGGTCCTCTGCAAGAGCAGTCGGTGCTCTTAACCACTAGGCTATCTCTCCAGCCCTTGGAATCAACTCTTATCTCTTCAGTATAACAATTTTTTTCTCTCCTTTTGTTTTTAATCATCACTTAGGAATTAGATATTTATATCTTGTGCAAATATAATTTGATTATGATATATAGTTTTCCATTTTATTCTATTTTTCTTTTGTAAATATATTGTTGAAAGTATTCTTCCCCTTCTTTAATTTTTAATGTGTTTTTGCCTTTTGAATCCTGTTATATAAGCTTTATATTTAAAGTATACTTTTACTTCAAATAAGTCTAGGAAGTATCATCTAATTAAGTATCACGAATAAAACAAATGATTTATATTGGCATATTTATTGGGTACTCATGGCTTGGTAGGTTTGGTAAACAAAGCAGAAATACAGTAACATAGTGTGAATGCTAATCACTGTCAGTCAAATTGGGCAGGAGATTTTTTGTCTTCAACTAATTTCATTATAGGACGTGCAGCACTAAGCACTAGGCAGACGCTATATGCCCATGATCTGGAGCTCTATTCAGATACAATCTGGCCCTCCAATCTGCTATTTCTCCACTACTAGCAATTCAAACATGATCAAAAAATGTAACTTTCAAACTTGAGTAGCACTGAAACTTGGATAGATTGAGACATGTTCAGCATAAGTACACAGGAGTTGTGTACAAAAGTCTGAAGAGGCCATGACTTTCAATAAGAACTGTGCCTTTCTATTTTTATTTTATTTAGTTGGCTTTACTAAATGGTATCACATAGAATATCTTGTTCATCTTGCTTCTGCACAGTAATTATCAAGCATGCCAAGACACAAAATGCAGGACTGGGAGAGGTTACATACTAGTTCCATGAGATTGAAACTTTGATTACTGATGAAACAGCTCATAACTAAAAGAAAAGAAAGAAGTCCTCTCCAAGTGGTTTGACCCAACAGCTTTTTTCTATCTAATAACTCTGAAATAGCTTCCAGTAGCCTCCCAGCTGTCCTGAACTTGCTCTATAGACCAGGCTGGCCTTGAACTCACAAAGATCCATCTGCCTCTACCTCCCAAGTGCTAGGATTAAAGGCGTGCACCACCACAACTGCCTTATCAGAAGGTTTTAAAAGGAACACACACACACACACACACACACACACATACACACACACAGGATATATATATTTTACACCATTAAGGAAGAACTACTTTTCAGTGTCAGGGCTTGTGAAACACACACTCAGCAAACATTTATTAAGTGCTAGCTAGCATCATTGTTGTCACTCTGGTAATACAAATGAACATAAGAGATTCCCTATAGTGTTCACTATATTTTATATGCAAATCATTGCAATATGTGAGATTAGCAAATGGTGGTAGCTAGTTTTGAAAATTGCCAGACATTTAAAACTTTTCTTCTAATTGTAGAGATATTAACACTTGTCGTTAAAGTAGTAAAGTGAACTAGGTGTGGTGATGCAAGGCTATAATCCCAATATTGGGGAGACTAGGTGGGAGGATTGTGAGTTTCAGATCAGCCTGAAACTCCCTATGAAGAGAATTCCAGCCCAGTTAAAGGTGCAAAGCCAGACTATGTTAAAAAAAAAAACCAAAAAAACAAAAACAAAACTAAACCAAACAATAGCAGGGTATTATCCCAGCACTTGGGAGGCAGAGGCAGGCAGATCTCTGGGAGTTCAAGGCCAGCCTGGCCTACAGAGAGAGCTCTTGGCCAGCTGGGACTAAAGGGAGACCCTGTCTCAAAACAAAACAAAACAAAACAAAACACCAAACCAAATTACCCAATAAAAACCCCACATGTAAAAAGTTCAAACCAACAAAAATCCCTTTTACATGAAATTTGTGTGTGTGTGTGTGTGTGTGTGTGTGTGTGTGTGTGTGTGTGTGTGTGTGTGTGTGTGTTTCAGACAGGGTCTCCCTGTAGTCCCAGCTGTCCTGGAACTTGTTCTGTAGACCAGGCTGACCTTGAACTCACAAAGATCTGCCTGTCTCTGCCTCCCAAATGCTAGGATTACATGAAATATTTTTATTTTAGTTGGCAACTAAATAGTAAGAACTGTAATGAGTGGTATATTTAGTAGTATTCATTCTGAAATGAACTCATCGGTTTGAGCCAATCAGGATAACTATTGAGCATTTCTCTCTTTTATTTGTGTTAATAATAGAAATGCTGGGGGCTGGAGAGATAGCCTAGCGGTTACGAGCACCGACTGCTCTTGCAGAGGACCCGGATTCGATCCCCATTACCCACATGGTAGCTAAGAACCGTCTGTATCTCCAATTCCAGGAGAACTCCAGTTCCAGGGGAATCTGAGACCCTCTTCTGACCTCTGTGGCATTGCAAGACACGGGTGCACAAACCTACAAGCAGACAGTACATTCATACACATACAAAAATAAAAAAATTAAAAAAAATAATAGAAATGCTGAATACGAAAAAAATCCTGGTGGGATTTTAAGAACTAGAGAGATTTTGAGTATAGTTGTTGTTAGTTCTAGACCAGTTGAGAGAGGAGTCTACATGGTGACTGTTTCTGCTAGGACATCTTCTTTTTTTTAAGTTTTATTTATTTTTTATGTGTATGAATGTACTGTCTGCATGTAGGTCTGTGCACCCGTGTTGTGCAATGCTGCGGAGGTCAGAAGAGGGCGACAGATTCCCCTAGAACTGGAGTTAAAGATGGTTCTTATCTGTCATGTGGGTGTTGGGGATCGATCCCGGGCCCTCTGCCAGAGCAATCGGTGCTCTTAACTACTAGGCCATCTCTCCAGACCTAGGACGTGTTCTTTACTGGAGACAAGTCTGGCAAAGATGATGCTGATTAGCATCAATGAGTGAGTGGTTGAGTCTGAGTGTTTTTCCTCCATGGAACCAGTTTCCCTGGAAGGTTGATGAGTGAAACAGGTGGCAGGCAGTAGGGACATGAGCAATTTTAATCTTGTGCTCCAAAGATGTACAGCAGGTCAAAGTGGCCCAGATGGTATTGTCAGTGGGGCCTGTTCTCTTGGTCCACATTACATGTGAATCTCCCATTTAGAATCCTACTTGCCCAACTCTGTGTCTTATCTAATATCATTGTGACTAACAGGTAAAACTTTCTGGAATCTATTATTGGACCATTAACTCCCACCTACCTAAAGGTTAAGAGTGTCATCAGACGGTACCTGAGGCTTGTAGCAGAGACCTGGCCCTGCTTTGCTTTTACCTGCAACCTGTTTCCACCAATGTATTTGAAAAGTGCCTTACTTTTTTTTTTTTTTTTCATTTTGTTACTATGACTACGGCTCAGTAGTTAAGAGCACTGACTGCTCTTGCAGAAGACCAGGGTTTGATTCCCAACACCCACAGGGTGGATAACAACCATTTATAACTTCAGTTCCAGGGGACTCTGATGTCCTTTTTTTGACCTCTGTGGGCATTTCATGACACAGGTGCACTTACATACACACAGGCAATACACTTGCACAGAAAATTTAAATATATATATGGTCTTATTGAGCCAAGGTCTTTCTGTAGCCTCAGCTGTCCTGGAATTCACTATGTAGACCAGGCTGGCCTTGAACTCTCAGAGATCTGCCTGCCTCTGCCTCCCAAGTGCTGGGATTAGAGGTGTGGGCTACCATGCTCGGCTTAAATGCTTTTTTTTTTTTTTGGTCTTTTCGAGACAGGGTCTCCCTGTAGCTCCAGCTATCCTGGAAATGACTCTGTAGACCAGGCTGGCCTTGAACTCACAAAGATCCGCCTGCCTCTGCCTCCCAAGTGCTAGGATGTGTAAAAAATAGGACTGGAGAGAGAGCTCAGGAGTTAAGATCACTGGATGCTCTTTCAGAGGATCCAGGTTCGATTCCCAGCATCCACATGGTGACTAACAACTTTTGGTAACTGCAGTTCCAGGGGATCCATCATGTTCTTCTGACCTCCATGGCACTGCAAGACACGGGTGCATTTATACACAAAATGGACTTTCCAGTGAGAGAGAAGGCAAGCAGACAGAAATCAGAAGCTCCATTCTGCCCCAGCCTTTTATAGAGCCTACCATAACAAAGTTATGCCCACATTTAGGGTGGGTCTTTCAGCTTTCTATAATCCATTCAATAAAGTCTCTCTCATTCATTGAATCAGGCACATTTGGAAGTGGAGCCCAGTAATCTCCATTGTCATGCTCCATAACCTTTAAGCTTTTGTTTACTTCACTACCAAATGCCACACATTAACTTTACTTCCTATCTTCTTCACAGGACCATATCCTCTTAATTTAGCTTTGATTTTTCTTCTTCCTTAGCCCTTAAAAATCTTTGTGTGATGGCTAATCTTAGTTGTCAAACTGGCTGGATCAGGAAGGAACTGAAATAATTTTGGAAGCAAATATTATTTTTAAGTTTAGGAAGAATAATAATAAAGAGTATGAGTTAATGTACTTGAGACACAGACATTTTCTCATCCTTGTCAAAACAGACTTATTTTTGATAAGTTTTTAAAGGTACATAAAATAATATAATTTTGTTTTTTTGTAATTTAAAAAATTGAACTTATGTGTACTTCATACAGAACATCTTAATCATCTTTATGGCATCTCCCCCACTGGCACCCTCCCGGAGTCACTCCCACTGGAATCCATGCATTCTGTCATCTATGTTAAGGCCTATGTGTCGTTAGAGTCCCTAGATGTCCCTCAGTACAAGTTCATCCACTGGCATCTAGTCAGCCTATCTAGAGTCCCTCTGTTTAAGAAGGTCAGCTCTTCCATACCCGGCAGTACTCATTTGCAATAATTCTTTGACTAAGATTGTGGTCTGCTGCCCATTTCCTGTGCTGGGGTTTTGTCTACTTGAGATTGCGTGGGTCTTGTGAAAGCTGTAGGTTCCTATGAGTAAGGTCTCAGGAGTCTGTAGGACTGTATTTGCATCTGGTTATGTACCTCCTCCCTGGGTCTTACACTCCTGGTCCCTGAGCCCTGGGTGGTGGTTGTATTTTTTTTTTTTTTTTTTTTTTAAGACAGGGTCTCCCTGTAGTGCCACCTGGCCTGGACAAGGATGGCCTTGGTCTTACAGAGACCCACCTTCCTCTGCCTCTTGAGTGCCAGGATTTTAAGGCATGAGCCACCACACGGAGCTTGTAAAACCAGAAAATATTTATTTTGATTCTATTAGACCATGACATTTTTAATCATTTGAATTAAGTTATCAACTCAACAATTAAATCATTTGTCACTTTCTGTCAAATGCAAATTGTCATAAAACAGTTAAAAGGAGGGCTGGATAGATGGCTCAGTGGTTAAAAGCACTGACTGTGTCTTGTAAAGGACTCAGATTCTGTTCCTAGTACCCACATTGTGGGTAACAACCACATGCAACTGGAACTCCAGGTCCAGGGCACCTGCTGTCCTGTCCTGTCCTCTGAAGGCATTGTATGCACATGCTGCACTTATATACATGCAGGCAAAGCATTTATGCACATAAAAAAAAAGTGAAAACAAATTACAATACAAAAGATACCTATGTGGCAGAACTTTATTATTTTCAAAGATGGGGTTTAAAATACAAAAGAAACAGAATACCGTATTTTGCAATCAATTTTCTCCTATGGGTGGAAAACCCCCAGAAAAGTGTGAGAAAGATTTATTTAAAAGTTAATCACGGGCTGGAGAGATGGCCTAGCGGTTAAGAGCACTGACTGCTCTTGCAGAGGACCCGGGTTTGATCCCCAGCACCCACATGGCGGCTAAGAACTGTCCGTAACTCCAATTCCAGGACAACTCCAGTTCCAGGGGAATCTGACGCCCTGTTCTGACCTCTGTGACATTGCACGACACGGGTGCACAAACCTACATGCAGACAGTATATACACATAAAATAAATAAATAAATAAATAAATAAATAAATAAAAATTAAAAAAAAAAGTTAATCATAAGCCAGTGTGGTCAGCCCTTCCCTTAATCCCAGCACCTGTAATGACAAGGCAAGAGGACTGAGCATTCAAGGCCAGCTGGAGAGATGGTTCAGTGTTTAAGAGTATTTACTGCTCTTGCAGGGGACCCAGATTGGGTTTCTAGCACTCACACTGGGCAGTTAACAACCATCTGTAACTCCAGTTCCATGGGATCTGGCACTCTCTTCTGGACTCATGGGCACTGCATCCACAAGGTATGTATATACAGATTAACACATTAAAAAAAAAGTGCTCAAAAAAGTGTTCAAGCTGGGTGTGGTGTCGCACGCCTTTAATCCTAGCACTCTGGAGGCATGGAGGCAGAGGCAGGCAGATCTTTGTGAGTTCAGGGCCAGCCTGGTCTACAGAGCAAGTTCCAGGACAGCAGGGGCTACAGGAAGACCCTGTCTCAAAAAGACCAAAAAAAAAAAAAGTGCTCAAAACCAGTCTGGGCTACATAGTGATACATCTTTTTGTTTTTTCTTGGTCTTTTTGAGACAGGGTCTCCCTTTAGTCCTGGCTGGCCTAGAGCTTGCTCTGTAGATCAGGCTGGCCTTGAACTCACAGAGATCTGCCTGCCTTTGCCTCCCAAGTGTTGGGATTAAAGGCGTGTGCCACCTCACCTTGCCATATTGATACATCTTTATTTAATGTTTATATTCCCCTATGTTCATATGTGGAAAGCTTTTTCTCAAGGAATTGCTTTTCGGGGGTCATTCATTTGGGAGGCTGTTAGAGCATGGGTGTGGAGCTGGCATGTCACGGATGGGGTTCAGTTCCCCTTCGGAAATTTTTAAAAAATCAATCTCATAGAAATTGAGACTAGAAGGGTGGTCACCAGAGGCCAGTGGAGTAGATAGGATTGGGAAGAAAGAACAGGTTGATCAACAGTTACTGAGTTCTGGTCAGCAAGAGGTTCGCTCTGCCAATTCACAATAGGATAACCACAAGTAACAGTAATGTACTATTATTTAAAAAATTAGAGGAAAGGATTTTAAAAGTTTTTACCATAAAGAAATGATAGTTGAGTAAAAAATGTATTTGAACTGATTTAGACATTATACAATATCATACATGTATTTGTAAATTTTTTATATATCAGTTAAAAAATAAATAATAAAAAGACCTATTGCCTTTCTACATGTGTGGTTAAAATGAGACAATGGCTGCCTACAGGGAGGTGGGCCTCATTAGGCACATCCATGATGCTTTGATCTTTGACTTCTCAGCCTTCAGAACTGTGAGAAAGACATTTTTCTTAATTTTTTTTGTTGTTATAGCTGCCTATTAGCATTTATTATGAGAAGCCACATTATTGTTATCCTTTAATTAAAAAACAGCCTGAGTCTTAGAATCCTTTTTTTTTTTTTTTATCGTCTTTTTGAGCCAGCATTTCCCTGTAGCTCTGGCTGTCCTGGAACTCACTCTGTAGACCAGGCTGGTCTTGAACTCACAGTGAAGCATCCAAAAATGGATCCAAACTGCTGGGAACCTGTTCCATTAGAATTCTCCCAGAACCATGCTCCAGAACAAGGGCCCTATCTTTTTTATTTTATTTATTTAAAAAAAATTATTTAGTTACTTTTGGTCTCTTTTAAGACAGGGTCTACCTGTAGCCCCTGCTAGCCTGGAACTCACTATGTAAACCCGGATAGCCTTGAACTCAGAAATCTGCCTGCCTCTGCCTCTGGAGTGCTAGGATTAAAGGTGTGTGCCACCATGCCCTGATCCATCTATCTTTATTTAAAAAATTTTTTTTGATTAATTTATTTTATTTTATTTTTTTGGTCTTTTTGAGACAGGGTCTCCCTTTACTACCAGCTGGCCTGGAACTTGCTATGTAGACCAGGCTGGCTTTGAACACACAGAGATCCTCCTGCCTCTGCCTCCTGGGTGCTGGGATTAAAGGCATGTGCCACCATGCCTGGCGATTAATTTATTCTTCAGTATATGATTGTTTGGCCTGCATGTATTGTGCAATATTAGGGGAGGCAAGAGGAAAGCATCTGACACCTTGGAACTGGAGTTACAGATGGTTTTTAGCTGCCATGTGGGTGTTGGAGACCAAACATGGGTTATCTGCAAGAGTTCTTTTTATTTATTTTAATTTTTTACATTTATTTTATTTTTTATTTTTTATTCATTTATTTTATTATTATTTTTTAATGTGTATGAGTGTACTGTCTGCATGTGGGTTTGTGCAGCCTTGTCGTGCAATGCCACGGAAGTCAGAAGAGGGTCTTGGATTCCTGTGGAACTGGAGTTAAAGAAGGTTCTTAGCTGCCATGTGGGTGCTGGGGATCGAACCTGGGTCCTGTGTAAGAGCAGTCAGCGCTCTTAAGCACTAGACCATCTCTCCAGCCCCTATTATTATTTTATTGGTATGAGTGTACTGTCTGCATGTAGGTTGGTGCATCCGTGTCATGCAATGCCTAGGAGGTCAGAAGAGGGCGTCGGATTCCCCTCGAACTGGAGTTAAAGACAGTTCTTAGCTGCCATGTGGGTGCTGGGGATCAAACCCGGGTCCTCTGCAAGAGCAGTTGGTGCTCTTAACCGCTGAGCCATCTCCCCAGCCCCTACTTATTATTTTTTATGTGTATGAATGTACTGTCTGCATGTAGGTTGATGCACCCCTGTCCTGCAATGCTTCGGAGGTCAGAAGAGGGTGTCGGATTCCCCTGGAACTGGAGTTAAAGAGAGTTCTTAGTTGCCATGTGGGTCTTCTGCTAGAGCTGTTGGTGCTCTTAACCGCTGAGCCATCTCTCCAGCCCCTGCAAGAGTTCTTAACCACTGAGCCATCTTTTCAGGCCCCATTCTTTGTTTTATTGAAATAATATACTCAGTATATAATGGGAGAAGTGAAAGTTGGACCTTTATTTTATCAGAGTTTTGCCCTTCTAATCCCAAGACCTAGACCAATAGAGACAACCAAAAATGTACATTATCATATGAATCTCTGCTATTGTTTATAATACAAATGGGATAACTTTCACATCTTTTTTCCAATGGTTAATTGCTTTTGATAGTCACCATATAGACATACCCATACATAATTCTAGGTCCAGGACAAGGAAGGGTCATGAGGAATTAAAGCTATGTCTAAGTTATAAGAGAAGCTCGCCGGGCGTGGTGGCTCACGCCTTTAATCCTAGCACTTGGGAGGCAGAGGCAGGTGGATCTTTGTGAGTTCAAGGCCAGCCTGGTCTACAGAGTGAGTTCGACAGCTGGAGCTACAGGCAGACCCTGTCTCGAAAAGACCGGAAAAAAAAAAAAAAAAAAGAAAAAAACAAAGAGAAGCAAGGCTTAGTTAAGCTTGTTTCCATTACAACCAAGCTAAGATTAACTTTTGTCATATAAAGTAAAAGCTATTTGTCCAGATATGTCCGTATTGTAAAAATCATCACCACAATTCTAAATGAATCAGACACTTTCTTGTAGTCTTATTAATCTGAGTAGAGGATACAATATACAGTTCTTTTTTTTTTTTTTTTTTTTTTTTTTTTTTTTTTTTTTTTTTATTTTTTTTTTTATGTTTNGGGGGGGGGATACAGAAAGACATGAAACCTTTTCATCAAACCCTTGCAATTCAAATCTTAAAACTAACTATGGGAAAAGATTTGTTTGTTCCAACAGGACAAAACGTCACCAACTTAACGGCTGAGAAAGAAAAGATACAGGTTTGCATTGAGTAGGATGTACCAAAAAGTGGCAACGGAAAGGCTGACCCGTCTGAACATTCAAAGGAAGAAAAGCCTCAGATTGCCATAAACATCGAACCCCTCTGTGGATCCTACATGTAACAACTAGTTATAATGAGTCCTAATGAAACTTACCTTCTAGGTGCCACAAAGGTTCTGATATGAGAGACTTCCTTGCCTTCCCACCCATAGAACAAGGAGAAATATGACAATGATGAGGTCGCTCCCCAACTGTAAATTGGAGACAACTATTGTAGAGGTAATCTCTTATAAAACCGGTAAAACTGCTTTCTTTAATTGACTACTAGACATGGGAACTGTGGAAGGGATTACTCTCTGTTCAGAACCAAATATAATACTAAAGTCCTAGGGCTATGCACTCAGGCAAAATATATTAATACAGGAGCTCTGACATCAGCAATGGATTGTTCTACCAGGTGGATGTTGGCCAGGGGATCCAAGGCCCCACAAAAGGTAAGGGCTCCTTGCCTCTAAGTTGGGATACCTACAGGAGGAGAGGCAATAAGACCCTGCTGCCGAAGACCTGACGTTAACATGGGAGGGATGTATTGAGACCACACATGCAAGTGTACAGATGGCCTCTGGAATGCCAGAGAGTGTTACCAAAGGCCACTAAACCAATATACAGTTCTTAAAGTAGTGAATTCAATAGCTCATCTGAGATGCAGGGAAGCTGAAGATGACATGGGATGTTCACAATTTTAGCTGCTGTGGCTCTGGTCCTAATAGGGATATTTTCAGTCCATAACCTTTTGGTATTGATTTGAAGAACAATTCATGATACATGGATATTATTTGGCTTAATATCTTCTGATTGAATTTAGTTTTGCACAAAATATTTAAAATTAGTTTTGTGAGTTGAATCCTTGACATTTGGGTTAAATCTTTGTTTTTTGTCCTCAAAATGTCTTGTGAAAGTGATTACTCATTGGTATCTTGTTAGATATTCCCAAAAGAAATAATTATCTTACAGCATTTACATATCTCTACTTTTTTCTTTGATACAGAAGTTTGTAAAGACTCTATTCCTCAGTCAGGTCCATCTCTCTGGGCCCGAAACAGGAGTTGGGATGTGGGCCAGACAAAAGTGTGTATTGCTTGCCTGGGAAGGAAAATTTTTCTGCCACAAATATTGAAGAAAAACAGCTTGAAGCAGCTTGTGTGGGTGTTTAGGAAGCAAAGGAATTGGTTTGGAGAGCATCTTCGTGGTGTTTGTTTATAATCACAAGTTTCAGGCCACCCAGAGCTAGATAGTGATACCTCATCTCACCAGACCAGACCAGACAGACAGACCGACAGACTGGACCAGACCAGACCAGACCAGACCAGACCAGACCAGACCAGACCAGACCAGAACAGAAATGTGTTTGGATTCCTTGGGTCTGCTGTGAGGAGAGAAAAGTAAGAAAATCTGCCCTGGAATGGAAAACTATTTTTGGAGCTAAACAGAAGGAAAATATATTTAATTTCTCACTGTCAATCTCTATTTAATGAGGTCCCACCCAGTATAAAGCTGCCCAGTACTCTGCAGCCATGTAAAGTAAGACCCAAATATAACTTGGTTCTAAAGAGTTTACAACTCAGAGAAATAGAGCACATGTTGTTAAGTAGGTTTGGAAAGTTGTTACTACTTTAGGATACTTAAAACCCTTGATCCTGAGGTGTAGCACATGTTTTTTTCTCTGGAATCTTTTTGGGTCTATGAAGGGTGACAGGTCATAACTAGAAGCTCATGGCACTGAACTCAGGAACCATGAACTTATGTAAGAGCCAATATTGTAGGGAACTTTTGATTTAAGATGACAAAAATGTTAAAAGGCACAAAAATTGGAGATTGCAACTCCCAAGGAGAAAGGTGGTGACCACAGCCCCAGCAAATGGTTCATGGTTTTCTTCTTCGAAGGTTTCACTTTAGGGATAAATACAATTTAGTGAAGGCATCCCTAGCTTTGTAAATTTCTTTATGTTTAGCCAGTTAGGCCTATCAGATCACACAGTATCTCCTTCCCAAATAACATTCTAGTGTATTATCGAAGCTTTGTAGAGATAGTTGTGGCAGGAACCATTCCACCCTAAAATGTAGTGCTTTTAAAAATTATACTTTTTTCTGGGTGTGGTGGTTCACAACTTTAATCCCAGCACTAGGGAGGCAGAGGCAGGCAGATCTCTCTCTCTGTGAGTTCAAGGTCTACAAAGTGAGTTTCAGGCCAGCTGGGAATACAAAGAGACCCTGTCTCAAAAAGACCCCCCAAATTATATTTTTTAATTAATCCCTTGAGAATTTCATGCAGTTATATGATGGATTTTGATCATATTTACCTCCTACTCTTCCTCAACTCCTCCTAGATCCACTCTCCAACCACACACTCCCACTCCCAACTTCATAACTTCTTTGTTTAAAAAATTTGAAGTCTAATTTGAGTCTAATTTATGCTGCTCGTACATGCATGGGTATAGGGCCTGCCCAGGGGTGAAACTGCTCACATTGGGCTGGCCGTACTTTATCAGTAAGGAATTAAGAAAATAAGAAAATGCCCCATAGCTGTGCCTACAGGCCAATCTATGGAGGAAATTCCTCAACTGAAATTCCTTTTTTCCAAGTTTGTCTGGGTTTGTGTCAAGTTAACAAAACTAACAATGACAAGGTCTGAGAGCCCACAAGTCTATGGTTATAGAGATACACATTTAAAGAACAGTTTGAGCTGGGCGTGGTGGCGCACGCCTTTAATCCTAGCACTTGGGAGGCAGAGGCAGGTGGATCTTTGTGAGTTCAAGGCCAGCCTGGTCTACAGAGCGAGTTCCAGGATAGCTGGGGCTACAGGGAAACCCTATCTCGAAAATACCAATAAATAAATAAATAAATAAATAAATAAATAAATAAATAACAGTTTGATACTATGTCCATTTAGTAGAATAACAAACAGTACAAGGTTTACCTTAAGGTCTTATGAGTTACTCAGTCATGGGTTCTTGGTTGGATTTACAGTACCAGGCATGTGTTTTCTCCTATGGAATGGGCTAATTCAATCAGATAAGTGGTTCATTGCTCCATAACATTTCTTATACCCATGAGCATATGTTTCCACATTGCTTATTATAGTAGCTTACAGGGTTTATATAGCTGCATTAAGCCTAAGGGAAGTTTAGCAGGGTGTATTAGTCACTTTTCTGTTGCTGTGATAAAACACCAGACCAAGGAACTTATAAAGGGAAGAGTTTATTTGAGCTTACGATTGGCGGTTCCAGGGAATTAGTCCATTGTGGCGGGAGGCATGGCAGCTGGATCTGGAGCAGCAAACCGAGGGTCACATCTCACAAAGAGCACAGGAAACAGAGAGGAAGCAACTGTAGAGCAAGAGGCTTGTTAAGCTCACTAAGCCTGCCCCCAGTGACACACTTCCTGCAGCATGGCCACACAACCCAAGACCTCCAAAAACAGCGCCACCAACTGGAGACAAACGTCTGAATACCTAGAGCTTATGGGGGACACTCATCCAAACCACCACACAGGGAGAGGGGATTCAGAGGGTAGGCAGAGGAAGAGGTTGAAGGAGGGATCTCTAACACTAAGGCTATTTCAAAATCCATGTGGAAACCTACTAATTTATTTATTTATTTATTTATTTATTTATTTATTTATTTATTTTTGAGATAGGGTCTCCCTTTAGTCCTAGCTGGCCTGGAGCTCGAAATGTAGACCAGGCTGGCCTTGAACTCACAGAGATCTGCCTGCCTTTGACTCCCAAGTGCTAGTATTAAAGGTGTGTACCACCATGCCTGGCAAAACCTACTATTTTATAAGGCTCCTAAATACATAATACATATATGTGTATATATGAGCACCCACACACACATTTAATTGAAGTTTTGCTACACAAGGGATTATGTTCATCCTAGAAGCCATATGTTGTCAAATAGAAAGCCAAGTATAAGATACCTCCTATCAAGTTGTTGGTCACTAGTGTCCTAGGGACCCCAAAACAATACAAGCTATTGCCATTTTTCTTGTTTGCTCACTAAAATTAGATGTTAAGAACTTATTGCTGAAAACACCACACACTTGGGTCACAGGGCATGTAGACATCACAATGGTACTGACCAGGAATCTGTATCCTTGCTGGCTAGCAAGGTGTTATTTAAGTTGCTGGGGGAACTGAAATGTAATATTTTAAAAGAAATAGCATAATAGTGTCTGATTATCAAAGGCAATATTTTTGGGGGCAGCTGCTATATGTGAATTTCAAATACTTGAAACAAATGAAAGTATTTCTAGGGTAAATTTTGTTTATTCACTTAATAACCAATTGTGAAAAACAGATCAGGCCAGGTGTGGTGGCGCCTGCCTTTAATCCTGGCACTCAGGAGGCAGAGGCAGGCGGATTTTTGTGAGTTCAAGGCCAGCCTGGTCTACAGAGTGAGTTGGGCTACAGGGAGACCCTGTCTCAAAAAGATAAAAAAAAAAAAAATAAAAAAAACCCAACCAACCAACCAAACAAAACCAGATCAGGAAAACAAGGATGCCTCAATGAATATGGCCAATAACTCACTCATAGTGGATTCATTTGGATATCAGGTTCAAATGAGTTGCTAACCCTTGCCCAAGATTAATAATTTTCTATTTATTTATAAATTTAATGAAATATTGTTAGAGTACAAAATTAGTATTTTCAACCTCGGGCAAATAACAGAGATTAAATTACAAAGAATTGCTTCACATATTAGGAATTTATCAAGGCAGTATAAAAGTAAAGCATAATTTTCCTAGTTACTTTTCTGTTGCTGTGATAAAACCTATGACCAAGGGAACTTTTAAAAGGAAAAGTTTATTTGACCTTACAGATCCAGGGGAATTAGAGTCCATCATGGTAGGGAGGCATGGTGGCAGGGGGTGGCTGGAGAAGGAGTAGAAAGTAGAGGCTCACATCTTCAAGCAGGCACAGGAAGCAGAAAGGAATCAGTGAGTGACCAGAGATCCGCAAAGGCTTCAAAATGTCAGTCATGTGCTTCCTCCAGCATGGTCATACATTCTAAGACCTCTCAAAACAGCATGACCAGTTGGGGACAAAATGTTTGAATATTTGGAGGCTAAGGAGTACGTTCTCATGCAAACCACCACAATAATGTAAAAATTACATTATATGTAATCAATATTGCATATTTATTGTACGCTATGATCACTTTGTGAAATTATAGAACCAAAGAAAGAATATTTAAGGGGATATTAGTTGTGAAGTTTGATTATTATTATTATTATTATTTAGTATTTTTGAGATAGGGTCTTCCTGTAACTCAGCTGTCCTGGAACTCACTATGTAGACCAGTCACCTGGTTGAAGTTTGATTATTATTATTTTCATTATTATTTTTATTATTATTATTTTGGTCTTTTTGAGACAGGGTCTCCTTGTAGCCCCAGCTGTCCTGGAACTCACTTATGTAGAGCAGGCTGGCCTTGAACTTACAGAGATCCGCCTGCCTCTGCCTCCCAAGCGCTAGGATTAAAGGCATGCGCCACCACACTGGGCTGAAATTTGACTGTTTTTTTATTTTATTATTTTTTTTATGTGTATGAGTGTACTGTCTGCAATGTAGGTTTGTGCACCCCTGTCGTGCAATGCTGCAGAGGTCAGAAGAGGGTGTCAGGTTCCCCTGGAACTGGAGTTAAAGACGGTTCTCAGCCACCATGTGGGTGCTAGGGATCGAATCCGGGTCCTCTGCAAGAGCAGTTGGTGCTCTTAACTGCTAGGCCATCTCTCCAGCCCCAAAGTTTGATTATTTTTTAATAATGACCTTTCAAAGCAAAGAAAAAGTAAATTTGTCCTTTGTACTTCTATGTTTTGGGTCTTTATTGTTGTTTGTGTGTGTGCGTGTGATGTTTTTGTATATGAGTGAGGGTATGTGCATGCCACAGCATGTGTGTAAGTCAGAGGACATCTTTCAGGAGTCTGTTCTCCCATCTTCTGGAGGCAGGGTCTTTCTTGTTTCTGATGCTGTGCTGCACTCTCCAGCCTAGGGAGCTGTCTCTCTGCCTTCCCATGTTTCCTCAGGAGTTCTAGGATTAAAGATGCATGCCACTGCATCTGGCTCTTTTTGTTTTACTGTGAGTTTCAGGGCTAGAACTCAGGCTGTCAGTCTTTCGTGGGAGATATGATTTTCCACTGAAGAGGCATGTCCCTGGCCCAGTCTTTTTTTTTTTTTTTTTAGATACTTTAGAAATTCTGTGCATATAAAACTTGTGAAGTCAATTACCAAGATGAGAATCCAAGCTGAGTAACTAAGTAACTTAATTTTGTGGAGATAAGAGTTAATTCCAGACTTCTACTCTGGACAAAGATTAAGCATTCACTTTCCCCCAGGCTGGAGTCCACCAGATACATCTGAGGCTTGGGAAACAGGTCCGGTCTGAACCGTTAAAGAAAAATTCCCTAGACCAGGTTCCTTTAAAATATCCTCCCCTCCGAGTTACCGGTCGCTTCTTCCAGCCTGTTGTATCAGAAGGGTTGGGGTCCAAGCTACAGCTTGAATTAGGACTCTTTGTATTTACACTGGAGCTGCGTGTCCTGGTGGTCTTTGAGGGGTCCCAGTGATCTGGGCATAACAGGATAACAACACACACTGTCCTGTCCCTGGGTTCTTTGGTATCCATGCACAAGCATGCTTCAGATAACTGTTGGTACTGTTGATATGTGAGGGCAGGTGAACTGACTTAACATTTCCTTGTTCCATTCCCAAGATTGTGTCTAAAGATAACCTTTGGTATGTGGGGGCAGGTGGGCTGACCTAACCATGAGCTGTAACTCTGCTATTATCCAGTAAGGCTAGAAGTTACCCAAACCCCACTAAAATATCCCTAGACCCTGTATAAAAGGCCTGTGAGCCAAGTTATTAGGGTGGGAGCCCTTTCCCTCCCACCCCAGCATGCTGATTTACTTTTTCCCCGAAATAAAATGTGTCTGGTGTGGATTCTCAGACCCTAACAGTTTCTTTTTTTTTTTTTTTTTTTTTTTTAATTTTATCTATGTTATTTATTTATTATGTGTATGAATGTACTGTCTGCATGCAGGTCTGTGCACCCGTGTCGTGCAATGCCGCGGAGGTCAGAAGAGGGTCTTGGACTCCCCTGGAACTGGAGTTCTCCTGGAATTGGAGTTTCAGACAGTTCTCAGCCACCATGTGGGTGCTGGGGCTCGAACCCGGGTCCTCTGCAAGAGCGTTGGTGCTCCCAACCGCTAGGCCATCTCTCCAGGCCCGACCCTAACAGTTTCAACAGTATTTCTGATTATTTTACATCCTGCTAATGTGAATATAAAAGAAAAACAAACCTCTTATATAATGAATCTGTAACAGCTATATGCATTTAGTTTTTTATTTTCAGAAATAGCTCTCTGACTACAGTGTTAATAATATATCATCATAATCAATATGATTGAATAGAATGACTTTTAGGTTTTCTTTTTGCCAGTGAATTTTCTTGACTTAGCTTTAGTTTTATGCTGAAAAAAATGTATATTTATTTAAATCAAAGCTGTTTACAGTTTTATGATTAAAAATAAACTTCAGTTTAAAACAATTTTATGGCTACTTTGAATTCTATCAGCCTTTCCCTAAGTTGTTAATGTATTATATAACTAGGATTTGCTTATTAGCTTTCTGGTTTCCTCTTGAATATTACTGTTCTAAGAAGCTGCCAAATCAGCTGTTATGAATGGCCAGATAGGCTCCAATTTTTATCTTTTTGCTCCCTTTTCTTTTCCCCTTTCTTTTTTTTTTTCATGGTGGCATATTGATATTTGAAAGGGGAAAATATTGACATTCATATTTTATTCAACCTATGTCATTTAAAACCTTTTTATTTTTATTTTATATGTCTGAGTGTTCTGATTGTAGGAGTACCTATATTTAGTATTTTTGAGAAAAGGTCTCCCTGTAACTCCAGCTTTCCTGGAACTCACTACGTAGACCAGGCTGGCCAAGGGCCAAAAGAGGGCATATATCCCCTAGAATTGGTTGTTAGCCATCATATGGGTGCTGGAAACCGAGCCCAGTTCCTATGAAAGAGCAGCTAGCCAGTGCTCTCAACCTCTGACCCATCTTTCTAGCCCCTGATGTATGTCTTTTTTTTTTTTTTTTTTTTTTTTTTTTTTTTTTTTGTGACAGTGTCTCCCTTTAGTCCCAGGTGACCTGGAGCTCACTCTGTAGACCAAGCTGGCCTTGAACTCACAGAGATCCACCTGCCTCTGCCTCCTGAGTGCTAGGATTAAAGGCATGTGCCACCATGCCCAGCCAATGTATGTCATTTTTGATGCACATTTAACAAGTAAAATCATACAAGATGCCCAGTTAAAACAGAGCTTCAGGTAAACAATGAATAATGTTTTAGTTTGTCTATATTAATGCATAGATCGTGGGTATACTGACTGTATGGAAAGAGGGTGTAGCAAAGGCCATTGACCAAGACAATGCAAGGAGGACAGCAGTTTATTGGAAAAATAGACTTCTGGGTTGCTCTTGCTGGGATCAAAGAGAAAGCAGCAGCTAGCAGATGTCTGGCAGCATTTTATCGACAGTTAGGGGCTTGGGTAACTTTCCATGGCCAGCCATGTGATTGGTTGGTCTCCCAGACAGGCAGAGGACAGTGCTCAGGATAATCCAGGACCTGCCATTTGAGAATATTGGTAGCTGTGCCACCATTTTGAGAATCTGGCAACAACATAACACTGACAAAAATAAGTTTTACGGATCTGAAATTCAAGGATAATATGGTATCCTTCACTTTATTCTACAACCCTACCATGTTTTAGCCTAACTGTAAGGATCTGGATAAATTTCCCATTCCTAATCTGAACCTGTCTCTTGCTTTTATACAGTTTTCTCTGTTTCCCATTTTCTATTGAAAAATGGAAAAATGGTGCCTTTAATTATACAATTGTTGTGACATTCAGAGAAGCTGTTTTGCCTGGTAAAATACCACGCTTGTACTACAAGCGTAATATTACATTTATATGGAATACATTAAATTAAAAAAATAATCACAAGCATAAATGTCTACAGCCCTAACACCATTCTCAATATTTAATACCCAGTTTCACATTTCCTCTCTGAATTTTCTTTAAAATCTCTAGGAGAGCTTTTGGGCTGGCTCGCTCTCTTGATGAGAGTTGGTCTGGGAGAAATGAGCTATCTTCCAGTGATCAGGACTACATATTTCATTGTTGATTTTTTTTTTTTTTTTTTTAGGTAAGGTTTTACTCTGTAGCCCTGGCTGCTCTGAAATTCAGTGTGTAGTGAAACTGGCCTTGAACTTGTGGAGAGAGGAAGAGGAAGTTAAAATTGGTTTTCCTGCTTTTTTTTTTGTTGATGTTTATATTTTTTGAGACAGAGTCTCACTATATAGCCCTTCACTGGCCTGGAACAAGCTATGTAGAGCAGGCTAGCCTTGAACTCATAGTTATCCACCTACCTCTGCTTCCCAAGTGCTAGGAATGAAGCAGTAAGATGAGTGTTCCCTACAGACATATTTTGAAAGCTTGTTACCCAGCTGGTGCGTCTCCTTAGAGGCGAAACCTTTAGGAGGTGGGGTTTAGCTGGACAGCTGAGTTATGGGGTAGATCCTTGGCTGCTTCCAGTATGGTTATTTCTACTTCCTGGGTGGATATGGAAAGACTTCTAAACACATTCTGGCACTATGGCCACTCTATGGTGATGGATTTCAATCCTCTGAAACTGGGTTCAAATAAAATTTTCCTTTCTTAAATTGTTTCTTTGTGATTTAAGATTCACTAATCAGTATTTCTCTGCTCCTTCAACTTGGACTATTAAAGTGACCAATGACAGGGGTGGAGTGTGTGTGTGTGGAGGGTTGGGTAGTAGGGGAGTGGAGGTTGCGGGGTGGGGGTGGGTGAGGGGAGCTGGAAAGATGGCTCAGGAGTTAAGAACACTGGCTTCTCTTGCAGAGGACCCAGATTCCATTTCTAGCAACCCATATGGCAGCTAACAATCATCCATAACTCCAGTTCCAGGGACTCTGACTCTCTCTTCTGACCTCCATGCGTATTTCATGACACTGGTGTACTTACATTTACGTCAGCAATAGATTCATGCAAGTAAAATAAAAACAATAAAATATTTTAAAATGCTACCAATAAGGGAGTTGGAGAGATGGCTCAACCATCTCTCCAACAGCCAGTTAAGAGCACTGGCTGTTCTTGCAGAGAACCCGGGTTAAATTCCCAGCACCCACATGGTAGTTTACAATTGTCCCTAACTCCAGTTCTATGGGGATTGGATGCCCTCTCTGACCTCCATGGGAAATTGTACAACATGATTGCACTTACATATATGCAGGCGATACACTCATTCAGATCAAATAAAAATATAAAGAAAATTAGCTGGGTGTGGTGGCACATGCCTTTAATCCTAGCACTTGGGAGGCAGAGGCAGGCAGATTTCTGTGAGTTCAAGGCCAGCCTGGTCTACAGAGTGAGTTCCAGGACAGCTGGGGCTACAGGGAGACCCTGTCTCAAAAAGACAAAAGAAAAAAAAAAGGAAATTAAAAAAAAAGTTATCAATAGGTGCCTTTTAGAGTGGGGGTGGTCAAATAAAATGAGAAAATCGAGAAAATCTGAGCTTAAGTACCATCTTTGCTGTAGAACTCATGTGAAGCTTTGTTACAGAGGAATTGAAAGCCCACTAAGGAAAAGCTATTTCCTTCTGGTCTGGGTGAAGACCTAATATTCTGGTTGGGCTGGTCAATCGCTTGGCTAAGGGACCTCCCCCTCAGGAACGAGAGGCCACCTTGAGCCAAGCTTAAGAGACAGGAGGAATAGTGATTCCTTTAATAAGACAGTGTAATTTTCCCTCCCAGAATTTCCCCTAGAGAGGTAACTTTGTAAGTCTGACCACTTTTCTGAACTACTGAGGAAAGTGTAACTTTTCCCTTCCTTCTTTCTATCTCTGTTCTAAGCAGGTTTTTCCTAACTCTCTGGGCTCTTTTTCTCTTTCTGTAAAGTTTCCTTCCCTGCCATGTGGCTTGCGTGGCTTTCTCTTTTCCTTTTTCTATTTTCCTCCTCTAGGTAGCTGCTGAGATGACCATTTATGGGGTATTTTCTTCCTCTTTGCTTCCTTCCTCCCCCCACCTCTCTCATACAGGATGGAAGAGTGTCCTCTAGAGGCTTCTTAGTCTTATTCATAAATGAATTTAGGAATGGACTCAAATGGAAGATTTAGGACAATTTTATTAGAATTTAAAGAAAAATCCTTATGGCAGGCAAGCTGGTAATCTTGTTAGCAGATGCCTGGAGGAGGAAGAATGGAGAGAAGGAGACAAGCCAAGAAGCCAAGCAGATCTAGAGCCTACATGGAGGTCAGACATGTGACACACTGACAACCACATGACAGGGAGAAGAAAGCTTTAGAGAAAAGGTAAAGAGATACAAGGGGCAGCCCAAAGTGCTAGAGGAAGCATGCTTAGAAAGGGATATTTAGAAAAGCAGGCAGAATAATGGAGAGCCAACAAGTGGCCAGATCTAGAAGCACTGCACTGGGAGGCAGGATTCCAGGCAGGAAAAGTTCACTACCTCATTAATGCCTAGGTATTCCAGCCATCTATACAGCATGACTTAAGGTGAACCTGTCTTGCTAGGGGTGGTTCTGAGGTGGGCCAGACCATGAGCTGGGATAGATAAACTCCATTTTGTTCAGAAATCATTCTGTATCCAACCTTGGCATAGACTTCTGCTGTGCTGGGTTTGCTGGTGTGCTGGGATTAAAGGTGTGGGCCACCACACCTGCCTGGTTTCGGAAACTCAAGATGCAGAATTCAGTAATGCATCAAGGCCTGTTCTTAAGCAGGATGTCTTAAAGTGTGGTGAGATTACCTAGTTAACCTCTTACATCTGCTCTTTGTAAAACACTTGATATGTTAATAAAATGCTTATGCTCTGTGGGTGGCTTATCTAAAATTAGTTAAACATCACCCTTGTAAAAGGGACTCTATCTATCTTCTATCTATCTATCATCTATCTATCTATCTATCTATCTATCTATCTATCTATCTATCTATCTATCTATCTATCTCTATCCCCAAACCTCAAGGTCATGTTAGGTCCCTGTTCTAGAACAGGGGCAGTTTGGTCAACTGTAATAAGCCCTCCTCAAAATTTTCCAGTGTCAGTGTGCTTGTTTCTACTATAGCACTAGGACCAGGTGATTAGCCAGTGAAACTGGAAGAGTGGGTCTTCCAGCAGATAGACTAGAGATTTTTTTTTACCAGTTAATCTTATGGGGCTTTTTTGCTACTCTAACATCTTTCTTTCTTTTTCTTTCTTTCTTTCTTTCTTTCTTTCTTTCTTTCTTTCTTTCTTTCTTTCTTTCTTTCTTTCTTTCTTTCTTTTTCTTTCTTTCTTTCTTTCTTTCTTTCTTTCTTTCTTTCTTTCTTTCTTTCCTTTCTTCATCCTTCCTTCCTTCTTTTTCTTATTTTAATTTATTTTTTATGAGTGTTTTCTGTGCACATTATGTACATATAGTATATATACATATATATTATATCACATGTGTGCCTGCTGCCCATGACAGACAGAAGATGTCTGATCCTCTGGAACTGGAGTTAAGAATAGAATAGTTCAAAGCTGGCCTGGTCTACAAAGTGAGCTCCAGGCCAGCTGGGACTTGAAAGAAAAATAGTTAGCCACCATGTGAGTGCTGGGAACAGAAATAGGTGCTCTGCAAGAGCAGCTAGTGTTCTTAACTGCTGAGCCGTCTTCCTAGGCCCTGAAGTTTTAAACTTCAATTGTCCTCAAGCTTTCTTTGGAATCATCAAATCTTTTTACTAATGAGGCTTTTACATAAATGATTTTTCATAATATTTTCATAAGAAATAAACCCTTTTACAGTTGATGAAAGCAAGGCTCAGAGAGTCCAGTGATTCATCTATTGTCACACATCCAGGTAAATCAGCACAATTGCGATTCAATGCAGATTCTGTAGGCTTCAGACCTATATTCATTCCTTACTCAGGAGAAGCCATTCAAAATCAGTTTTCTTTACTTCTCCAAAGTAGCAATGATTATTTTCTTTATTTACATTAGGGCACCTACTATTTGGTTAGATACTTGCAAGGATTTCTTTTTGTCATTTATCTAGAATGTTTTCTAGATAAATAGATAGAACCCGAGACCCTCTTCTGACCTCGGCGACATTGCACAACATGGGTGCACAAACCTACATGTAGACAGTACATTCATATACATACAAAAATAAATAAAATAAAAAAATAGCTGCTGAGTCAAAGAATTTTTCAGATGGAACACGAACAAGTTAAAACTTGTTCTCTTCTTTTAAAAAGATTTTTGTAATCATTTGGTGTACTGTGGTGCAAAACATGCACTTATTTCATTAGTTAGGTTATTGAATCATTCCTATTTAATCTGTAAAACTCATAATCCTTGTAGAAGCCATGGCAGCCTAACATCACATCCCACTATAGATTTAATTACTTCAGTAGAAAAAATCACATTATCAAAGCAGCATGAAATATCCCCAAATCAATATCTTAAATCCTTTTACCAATGCATTTTTAAAATTTTCATATTTGTTTCTCTCATTACTAACACTGCTAGAAGTCTAGCAACGGAGGTCCAAGAACCTGCTCTACCAGGCATAGCCTTTGGTTATGCTAAAGCAGGCCACCACTGATTACTCAGGAATCTTCCACCTTGCCTTCCGACCCACCCCACCCTCACTGAATCCCACTCCCACCTTCTCCCTTAAATTCCCAAGCCAGATGCCATTCTGGGCTTGGCTCTTTCATTCCCCTTAGCCTAGCCCCGGCTACCCTAAATTAAACTTTGCTCCGAAGAACCTAGACCTCGTGGCTTTTCATTCCGGGGGGAGCGCACCATAACCTTACATTCTGGTGCCGGTGACTCAGATTGTTTTTGTTCCTGCCCCCCACCCCTCGGAGCAGCTTTGGGGTAGCCAGTAAGCCGGATACCGAGAGCAGGCTACGTCAGTATCCACCAGCATTCGGCCAAAGGTACCTTCTCTCCTCTCCTTATCCTACCCCACTCTATTCCCGTGTGATTGTGCACGAGAGTTAAGAGTGCATGTTATGGTTCCACAGTTCTTGGGCTACGGAATCTGATTGGGCCCCAACCTGCGGTTCCGCTGAAGTCGTTTCACCTCATCGGGCACTCATCACACTCATGATGACTGAGCACAGGGTTTATACGTGTGGCCCTCATGGTAAGACTTCCTAAGTCGCCTCGCAGGCGGCGGGCCGGGCACCTGAGTGAGGGGAGATTCCATCTCCCACCCTTACCTTCTGTGTAACCCTGTGTATGTTCTGTCCCCTCTAGCTGCCCCCTCTGCCTCAACACTTCCTGTTCTAACTAATCCTCTCTCCTCTCCTTATCCTACCCTACTCTATTCCCATGTGACTGTGCATGAGAGTTAAGAGTGCGTCTTATGGTTCCACAGCTCTCAGGCTATGGAATCTTACTGGACCCCAACCTGCAGTTCTGCCAAAGTCGTTTCACCTCATCGGGCACTCATCACACTTGTGATGACCGAGCACAGGGTTTATACATGTGGCCCTCATGGTAAGACTTCCTAAGTTGCCTCACGAACGGCCAGCCGGACGGGCACCTGAGTGAGGGGATATTCCATCTCCCACCCTTACCTTCTGTGTAACCCTGTGTATGTTCTGCCCCCTCTAGCTGCCCCCTCTGCCTCGACACTTCCTGTTCTAACTACTGTTCCATCTGCCTTCTCTTCGATCCTCTTTCTCCATTCTTTTTAGTCTCCCATTCCATTTCCGTTTTTGGATCCCTGAGTGCCAGCTAAATTAGGGATTCCCTCCAATTTTCCCTGTCCAGTTTGCTGTCTATTACCAGGACGCTGGGGACAGACTCTGGACCCAAATTTTGGCATTTTCTGTGACTGTTGGGATGCCGACTTCACAGACCTGCAGGCCCTGATTTCAGAGACTCCCACACTAGTGACACGGACCTGGGGTCTCTGAGCACCCACTTAGAACTAGGGCTGACGCGCCTTAGTGCTCGGGTGGGTGCTGAGACTAAAAAGAATCTATTTTCCTTCCTACAGACCTCTTTTCTCTCTCTCTTTCCCTCTCTCCCTCTCCATTCTTCCTCAGCCTCCAACTCCCAATATGGGAGCCTCACACTCTAAAAGAGAGGCCTTGGGCCTCACACCCTTGGAGTGTCTCCTACACTCTTTATGAGGACTCAACCTCTCTAAGGAAATTAGTGAGAGACTCTGCTCTGCTATGTGGCCAGGATATCAATTAGCTAACAATATTGCCTGGCCTGAGACAGGTACCTTAGGTCTCCAAATTCTCAGCTTTGAGAGACTTCTGCCAGCACTCTGGTAAATGGTCAGAATGCTTGTGTGTACATTCTTTGCCCTTTGCTCATGTCCCTCTCTCTATTCCTCTTAAGACTCCTGTCACCCTCCCTATACACTAGACCTGAACTCCACCTCTGCTTTTGACCTTGGGTGGCTGACCTAGGCTCTCCTCTGTGCCTCTCTCTCTCTCTGCCTCTCTCTGTCCCTGTCCCACCCCTTTCTCTCTGGCCCCTGCCATGCTGTCTGGTCCTACCACGTGTCTGCTGGCGGCTCACGCTGGCACTCCCAGTTGGAAATAAAGCATGCTCCTAGAGTGACCTATGCCTTCTGTGCCTTTTTTGTTTCCTGCTTTTTTACACTTAATATTATTGGTATCATGACATTTTGCAACCCCTGGACTTGCCAGCCGAGTATTTCTCCAGACAACTGGCTTCAGGATGAGGTACTACTCTGCTCTCGTCCACTCTCATCTCTCTCTCTCTCTCTCTCTCTCTCTCTCTCTCTCTCTCCACTTAATTCCCCTTGTACTCCTCCCTTCTCCCTCTGCTTCTCTCAGCATCAGTCCCTCATTGTTTTGAATCCACAGGCTTGAATTGGGTTCCCGTGCAAAGGCGGTACTCTCTCTTGCTTCCCTCCATCTTCCTTCTCCCTCCTTCTCTCTGCCTGTCTACCCTCTAATTCTTCCTTCATTTTAGCTTCCTGTTCTCCAGAGACCTGGAGTCTCTGACCAGCCGTTTCCCTATCTTCTGAGGCTAAAAAACTTTACTTCCTTCATACAGCTCTCTCCTTTCCCCAGTCTGCCACACAGCTGCCCCATTTCTGCTGAGCCACAAGACCACGTGGCAGGAAGCCTGAATTTACATCAGACCTTGTAATAACTAATGGTATATTTCTATATTCTAATTCTCTTGCAATTTATTTAATGGCATATTCTGATCCTTTCACAATTTTGTTTTTTATATTTTGTTTACAAAACTTTTGCCTAAATTTTAAGGGATTATTTCAGATTTTGGCATTCTCCATTTCATTGTTTTTTCCTTTTAAACCCCATTTTATTCAGAAACCCATTTTTGTCTGCTTTGGGATACAAGCCCCTGTGTCTGAGATTAAGAAGTTGTGTTGACCATGCCCTGCCCAACCTGCACCCAGTTTTTGCTTCAGGCAGTAAACTTTGACTTGGCTGGGATCTTTTGAGAAGACTCTGAGATTAAGAAGGTCTGTTGACCACACCCTGTCTCGCTAACATCCAGCATTTCCCCTCAGGGAGTAATCTTTCACTTGGCTGGGATCTTTTGATTTTTTTCCACTAACTAAATTTATTCTCATTAAATTAGCAGGTAATATGCACAAACCACCAGATTTTCCTGCTTACCCAGTCCACCATCCTTCACAGGTGTACAAGAACAGGCTGTGCTGCAAAGCACAGCAGGGCATACAGTCTATTTTCCACCTAAGCAAATGTCTTAAACTCTAAGTGATTCTTTGTAAATGTGATAATTTTCTACAGCCTGGACAAGGAAGGACAACTTTAGATAAAAGGGGATTTTTCTCACTGTCCAGAGTTAATGGATACAGTTAGGTCATGTGTCTGTCCAAACCTGTCTGTGTGTTATAACTGTTTGCCATAACCATTCTTCAATGTGTCTTTGTAACTGTCACGTGTCGATGTTCTGTGTTTTTGTCAAAACAAAGTGGCCACTTCAAACTTGTTTTATTCTATGTTGCTCACAAACAAAAATTAAGTTTACTTTTGGCATGCCTCTTAAAATTTTTTTTTCATAGGCCTGATTTGAACCCAGGTTCCTAGGTTTCTACACTGCTTATCTGAAGGTTTTATTTCTTCTGTGTCCAAAGTATTTTTCCACAGGTATTACAACTAAAAATTTTCTTTTCCAGTTTTTTTCTTGTTTCCAGACGTCTGAAGACCTGATTTTTTGACCCTTATGGGTTCACTAACAGATTTTTTTTCCTCCTGTGCTATGTAACCATCCTTCTGACCAGAGACCACTTTTAAAATAATTCCCTGGCCTCATTCATACTCTGGTACTTGGACAGTGGCACATTGCTTCCCCTGCAATCCCTTCCCTCCAATGAAACAGCCTAAGTACCTTTGATATTGTCAGTTCTTTAATTATTATATATAATTCTGTTTTCCATCACTTGTTAAAGTATTTCAATAAGATCATAGTTTTAAAACCAAAGGTGCAAGATGTCATCTTAGCCTTGGCAGCACAATTAATCAGAGCTGCATGTTTTAAATAATGTTTCTAAAGGTGTTTTTTCCAATGCATATGATGGTTCAATACAACTGCTAGGATAAAATCTCTTAAAGGAATGTGTGCATAAATGTGTGTGTATGACATTGTTAAACAGCATATTAAGATCTATCCTGCTATGATCTACAATACATGTTCGCCTTTTGTTAGCACCAACCTTTACAAAGTATCCTCCCTTTGCCAGTGAAAATGGACTGAGCTAGCAGGCTACATCATGCCCGCAACAGTGAAGTAACCAGTCAGATGAAAAACAAGGACGAATGGTATCCCTCATCTAGTGGATGCTAGTGTGCCCAATTATCCAGTTGTAAGGATTTCTTGTGTAGGAGCCCCCCTGAGCTTCTGTACCAAGCAGTTGGACATAATGCATTTGGACACCAACACCCACAACAGAAAATACTGCATCAAAGAACTGACTGAAACAGTGAACTTCTGCTCAAAACAGTCAATGTCCCCATGGAAAATATTGAGAAAGACTAAGAGATGGAAAGCATGTTTGGCAGAATGCACGAGCTCTGACGGGGTGGGGGAATGAGCGGGAACACGGGTCTAGATTTGTTAAAAATAAATAAATAAATACAATAAAAAAAAAAAAAAAACAAAGTATCATCATCAAATGTATTTATTAGAACCTTATTTATGAGTGTATGCATGAAGTACTGTTCACTTTTAAAAATTCTATAATGTAATTATGGTATATACAAGAAATTGTGTTCCACCTACCAGGTACTATATACCTAGTTACAGCCTCAAATAAAACAGACATATATAGAGTTACCCATACATACTAAAATCATTTTGTATATCTGTTATACTTTGCACATGTTACTTCTAATATTTTTTAAGAGAAATTAGGTTTTACTTCCCTTGACCAGTCCAAATGTAACCAATTTGGGTGAGCCCTAAGTATTATCTGCCTGCTGCTGGTATGTGACAATCCCCCCCTTCCTTTTCCTTTTCAAAGCTATAATTCAAAATCTGGGTACAAGTGACATGGCCTTCATTTGAGAAGGTACTGGTTTTAACCTCTTATTATCGTGGGTTTGTTTCATGGGCTATGTTGTTAGAAACTTTTGCCTTGCATGGTTTAAATCATTGTACTTTGAGTACTTAAATGACCTTCATAGATCTTAAAGAACAAATTGTAGGACTTACCACATAGGTTTAATGTCAACTTGATACACCTGAGCTGAGAAACCTCAATAATTGCCTTCATTGGACTGGCCTGTGCCCATTGTGGACAATGCCATTCTTGGCCAGATATTTCTATGTTGTATACAATAGGCTGAATATGAGCCAGCAACACAAGCCAGTAAATAGCATCCTTTCCTAGCCTGTGCTACAGCCACTACCAGGCTCCTACCATGAGCTTTTATTATTACTCAGAATATTTTTGCCATAGCAATTAAGAATTTATTAACAGTGCTTAAGTCAATGTTCAAGTTTTACTTAGGAGTTATATGGTAATTAAAGTACAAAAGTAATTCAAAAAATCCTCTTGGAGGTTTAGCAACTACACTTAAAGCTCTAATCTGATTTGGCAAGAGGGATTTGATGGGACAATATTTTGGCCCCACCATCTGAGGTCGACTTGGGTCCTAGGGTCCTGCATCTGCAACTTTGTGCATGTCCTGTGGCAGCAAGTCACCAGTCATCCCACGCCAGGGAAGTCTTGGAGATTCACTTAAAAGGACTTCATCCTGCCAGTGTCTGGTCAAAGGAGGAAAGTCCATAGAGAGGAGAGACTCCTCATGCTTCAAAGGGAATCTCTGTTCAAGCAAGGCCTGACCTTGTCCTCACATAGATGGAACTGGTGAAGAGAGCCAGGCGCAAGGCCTGAGTGACCCCTTAAGGACCAGAACCTCAACTGACTTTAACACCAAAACAAACTTAATTTATCTGAGCTAACTGTGTGGTTTTAAACACCCCAACAGGAAACTGTAATCTAAAGAAGAGAAAATGAAATTGGTTATTATCAGAGAAATAGGTGAGAGACCTACTGTGCCAAGTTAGGAATCTACTGTGTCATGTTAGAAAATACCTCAGAGATAGATGACAGATCTAATGTGCCATGCCAGAAAATACCACCTTTTATATTCTCATGATTATGGCTCTCATTCTGGAAACCCGTGTATTAAAGCTGGCCCTCATTCTAGAGCTCTGTGTACTAAAACTTTTTCCAATTTCTCAAACCAGGATACACATCATTTTACCCTCTGCATTCCCTTGACCGGGACTCTCCAATTGCTAATGCACTCTGTAGCCCCCTATTGGTCCCTGCACTGGTATACTCATGTAAGACTCAACCAGTTTGTCCTTTCAGTTGCAGAGAAAACATCCACTAAATACTGGCCACTATCTATCTGGACCAAACCCACTGGGCAGAGCACCCCGAGCAGCCAAAATGGGAACTGGATTCTAACCCTCCAGCCTGACAGCTGTTCCCCCAGGACTTCGCCCCTGATCAGCTCTGAAGCAGATACAGAAGACAGACCACCACCCTTTTTCCTATAGAAATAAAAGGCTGGAATGTCAGGTTGTAGATCCAGAAGCCCATTGGAATGCAGAGACACCTAAGAACAGAGGTAGAACACCTGCTCTACCAGGCATAGCCTTTGGTTATGCTAAAGCAGGCCACCACTGATTACTCAGGAATCTTCCGCCTTGCCTTCTGACCCACTCCACCCTCACTGAATCCCACTCCCACCTTCTCCCTTAAATTCCCAAGCCAGATGCCATTCTGGGCTTGGCTCTTTCTTTCCCCTTAGCCTAGCCCTGGCTACCCTAAATTAAACTTTGCTCCAAAGAACCTAGACCTCGTGGCTTTTCATTCCCGGGGGAGCACGACATAACCTTACACAAAGTACTAGCTTCTTGGTGCCACTACAATATTCTTTAATTTTGGAAGTTAACTTTTAAAAACAATTGAAATAGGGGCTGGAGAGATGGCCTAGAGGTTAAGAGCACCGACTGCTCTTGCAGAGGACCCAGGTTCGATCCCCAGCACCCACATGGCAGCTGAGAACCATCTTTAACTCCAGTTCCAGGGGAATCTGACACCCTCTTCTGACCTCCCCAGCATTGTAGGACACTGATGCACAAACCTACATGCAGGGGCTGGAGGGATGGCCTAGCGGTTCGGAGCACTGACAACCCTTGCAGAGGACCCGGGTTTGATCCCCAGCGCCCACATGGCGGTCGAGAGCCATCTGAAACTCCGGTTCCAGGAGAACTCCAGTTCCAAGGGAATCTGAGACCCTCTTCTGACCTCCGCGGCATTGCACAAACCTACATGCAGACAGTACATTCATACACATACAAAAATAAATAAAAATTAAAAAAAATTATTAATAAAAAGATTAAATTAGCAGTATCAGTGATGAAGGTGAGTCTCCATATACACCAGTATTAAGAGGTTGAGGTATACCAACAAGTATGCCACCAAAGAGAGAACTTAGGTAAAATAAGACAAATTCCTTGAACAACATGAATTACTGTAGTTTTCTTAAAAATCCTCAAACTGGCCGGGTATGGTAGTGCACGCCTTTAATCCTACCACTTAGGAGGCAGAGGCAGGCAGATCTTTGTGAGTTCAAGACCAGCCTGTTCTAAGAGCGAGTTCCAGGCCAGCTGGGGCTACAGGGAGACTGTCTCAAAAAAGACCAAAAAAAAAAAAAAATCCCCCCCCCCAAATTTAGTTAAGATGGGTAGCCTTCTTTTTTTTTAATTTTTATTTATTTTTTATGTGTATGAATATACTGTCTACATGTAGGTTTGTGCACTCATGTCATGCAATGCCACGGAGGTCAGAAGAAGGTATCGGATTCCCTTGGAACTGAAGTTAAAGACGGTTCTCAGCCACCATGTGGGTGCTGGGGATCGAACCCAGGTCCTCTGCAAGAGCAGTCAGTGCTCTTAACCACTAGGTCATCTCTCCAACCCAAGATGGGTAGCATTCTAAACCAATGGGACCTCCCTGGCCACACCCATGGGGCGGGATGTAGTGATGAAAAGGTTTAGGATTTGGCCCTAGGAGTTGATTCATGCTGTCTATATAAACCAGACATTTTGGAATAAAGCTCTCTCTGTATTTGGACCTTAAAAAAAAAAAATCTCCAAACAGAAAACAAAATAGTTGGCTCAAAGAGTCTTATAATAGTGAAAGAAATTAAATTTCTTACTCGTATTTTCCTATAAAGGAAACTAATTGCATATACAGTTTCACCAATAACTTCTCCCAAATATTTTAAAAAGAAAAACATTAATTTTAAAATTAAATTTTATGGGCTAGGTGTGGTGGTGCACACCTTTGATCCCAGCACTTGGGAGGCAGAGGCATGCAAATCTTTGTGAGTTCAAGGCCAGCCTGGTCTACAGAGTGAGTTCCAGGACAGCTGGGGCTACAGGGAGACCCTGTCTTAAAAAGATAAAATAATAATAATAATAATTAAAAAATGTAATTTTATGTGAATACTTTCAGGGAAGAGACAGGACCAGTTCCAAGTAATTTCATGAATTTTGCATTATCTTCATCTTCAAACCAGAAAGGGCATTAAAAAGGCAAAAAATTCTCCAGACCCTCAAAATGTATATTTTTAATATTTTATTTATTTTTATTTTATGCTTATGAGTATATTGCCTGCATGTGTGTAAGTACACCCCTGTCATCCAGTGCCCATTGAGGTCAGAATGGGGGTTTGGGATTCCCCTGGAACTGGAATTACAGATGGTTGCTCTTAAGTGCTGAGCCATCTCTCCAGGCCCCCAAAATTTATTCTAGTAGGTACAAGGCAGTGCTTATAATTGTGAGGTTTACATGTTGTAATCATGAGATACTGTGAAGTAATTATGATTTGTACAACTGAATACTGTGCAGCCAATTAAAAAATGACAGTGTAAAAATAGTAACATGAAAAATACTCATGACATACTTCCCAAATGGAAATAAGGTGTATACAATGAATATACTACATTTATAAAACATACACATACACATACATATGTGTTTGTGTTTGTGTCGGGTGGGGTCAGGCCTGCTATAAACCTGAGAACAGTAAGAAATGGAGCCTGGCTGGGTGTGGTGGCACACATTCCAGCACTCAGGAGGCAGGGGCAGGCAGATCTCTGTAAGTTCAAGGCCAGCCTGGTCTACATAGTGAGTTCCAGGACAGCTGGGACTACAGAGAGACCCTGTCTCAAAATGACCAAAAAAACCCCAAATAAAATGAAAGAAATGGAGCCTAAGGGTTGAACATGTTGGGCCTTAGTGACAGAGTAATTGCCAAAGCCCTTGGTTGGATTCCCAGAATTGCAACAATGGGTGTATAAAAGTTCAGAAAAGGCATTATAACAAATAATTATCAGTTGCTGAGTCCTGATACGTGGAAATGGTGCCACACCAGATGTCCATGGCAGAAAGATTCTTCACAGCACTAGCCACGGATGTGGGTCACCTCTGTGAAGCTCTGGGGAAGCAGTACCCATTCATATATACCTCATCTTGGTTATCCTTTGCAATGCTTTTCTTCTTGCTCAGTAGGATGTCAACAAAGTTAGCCAACCTGCACGGTATGTTCTTGCTTATCTTGGAACGCTCTTTGTGGTCTGCTTAGATCACTGTACATGTAAGTATAGGTATCTATACATATCTGCCAAAAAATCTGGAGAAAATTATAAAGTTGACAGTAAAAAAACAAACAAAAAACTCTGTCCATCAATATGATGTCAAAATCCTTACCAAAATGTTATTGACTGTGTCCTACAGAATTTAAAAAGAATAATGTATAATGATCATTTAAGATTTATGTGTATGTGTGTGTGCATGTGTTGTGTGTGTGTGTGTGTGCGTGTATGCATGTGTTTGTACATACATATGTATGTGTGTGTGTTGTATGCACACAGAAGCCAGAGGAAGTTATTTGATTCCTTCTTTCACACTCTGGCTTATTCCTTTGAGGCAGGGACTCTGCTAGAACCTGGACCTTGTGTTTTCCAGCTAGGTCTGAAGCCAATAATCCCCAGCCATCCTTAGTGCTGCAATTACAAACATGTGTGAGAGCATATTGGCATGTGTCCTAGTTTGTCTTCCATTGCTGTGACAAAGCACTCTGACTGACACCAACTTGGGGAGGAAAGGGTTTATTCAGCTTACATCTCCTGGGTCACAGTTCATCACTCAGGGAGCCCAAGGCAGGAACTCAGGGCAGGAACCTGGAGGCAGGAGCTGAAGCACAAGCCATGGAGGAATGCTGTTCACTAGCTTGCTCCCCTGGCTCATGACCAGCCCACATTCTTATACAGTACACAACAACCTGCCCAGGGTGGCACTACTCATTGTGGGCTGGACCCTCCCACACTGCTTGACCATCAAGACAATACTCCACAGATGTGGCCACAGGCCAATCCAATGGAGCCAATTCCCCAACTGAGGCTTCCTCAACCCAGGTGTGTCAAGTTGACACTAAAGCTATCCAGCACAATTGACCCCTTGTCAACTTGACACACAAAACACATCACTATTAAACCACCACCTTTCCAGTTCTCATCCCCAAAGTATGATGTTAACATTAATCACAACCTAAGACAGTACAACCTTAAAAGCCCCACAGTCCTTAAAATGTCCAAACACTTAAAAGTTCACAGTCTGTTAAAAGTCTCTTAACTGTGGGCTGCTGTAAAATCCAAAGCAAGTACTGTCTTATTAGGCTATTGGGTGTCAAGTTGACAAGGGGTGGACTTGTGATTGTTAATCCTGGGTGTCAACTTGACTGGACTAAGGAACAAATAAGAGAAAAGGATCTTCAGATTGGACCACCTCAACCCGGATGGCCCACCACAAATGTGGGCGTTACCTTCTGCTGGCAGGCAGTATAAAGGGCCATGGCAGAGGGAGCTGGTCTCTTTTTTCCTGTGGCTTGCCTCTCTCTCACTGGTGAGTTTGTCTTGCTGCTGTGATCAACCCTTCGATCCCAGCATGTACTGAGACCGGCAGATCTCCTGGAATCCACCAGGCCTTCAGCACCAGATTGGGACTACTGAGACATCCAGCCTTGCAGACTGAGCAGTTTCCTGTATTCTCAGCCTCTACAGTGCAGCATGGCTACTGTTGGACTCCTTGAACTCTGTCACGTGAGCAAATCAATAAATTGTATATAGCTATATATTCATCCTGTTGCTTCTGTTTCTTTAGAGAACCCTGACTAATACAGCTTGCTACATGCATACTGGAAAGCAAACTCTGGAAATACCAGACTTGAAATACTTGAGCCATCTCTCCAGTCTCAAAAGTCACATTTAACATCATCAAGTCAATCTAGGTAATTTAACATTAACAGAATAAAGGAGAAAAGCTATGTTATCATTTTGATAGAATCAAAAATAAACATTTGGTAGAATTTAACATTCATTCTTGAAACAAAATTTCCTCTCAGAAAAGTAGGAATAGAAAGTATAAATTTGCTGGGCATGGTGGCACATGCCTTTAATTCTAGCACTTGGGAGCCAGAGGCAGGCAGATCTCTGTGAATTCAAGGCCAGCCTGATCTACAGAGTGAGCGCCAGGCCAACTGGGACTAAAGGGAGACCTTGTCTCAAAAATACCAAAAAAAAAAAAAGTATAAATTTGCATTTGGTAAAAAGCATTTATAAAAGAAGATATTTACACTTGACATTGGACTTCCTTGGGCATGTTCCAGTCCTCTTCTCCTAAGATTGGAAACAAGAAGTGTCCTTGAAGCTACTGCTTCTATTCAGGTTCCATTGCATAACACAGATATAGGAAAACCAAAGCCTGATATGCATCTGAATGAAGACATAAATCTTTCTCTGTTTGCTAATGATGCACCTATTTATTTACTTAGGAACTCTACAGGAATCAGAAAGGTGGCTAAAATCACTAAATGAATGAATTTTGCCAGGCCTCAGGACCAAAGGACAAAACATCAAGTTTAGCTTCCTATACTACCAACAAACAAGTGATAAAATAAAATTTAGAGTCATATCTAAAAACATTAAAAACATAAAGTACTTAGAGGTTAATTTGACAAGACATATGCAAACCATCTGCTCTGACTATTATGGAACATGATAAAGACGAGTTTAAAGAAGACCTAAAAAAATGGAGAGACCTGTTTTTGAAGACTGAGTAAAATTAAGATGTCAGTTACCCAAAATTTATATCTAGTTTCATTATAGTCCCAGTCAAAATTTAAGGAAAATTGTTTTTAGAAATTGGCAAGTTGGCTCTGAAGCTTACATGAAGAGATAAAAATCTATTTTTATAAGAACATAGTTTCAGAATGTACAATCCTTAATTTGAAGACTTATCCTAAGTTATTGTAATGAAGGCAGTGTGGTATCGGTAAGAGAACAGATACATAAATTTTATTTTATAGATCTATACCAGAGATATACCCTTACTTTAGAGACACTTGAAATAGAGCCATACTTGTTTTCAGTTTATTTTTGAAGAAGGTACAAGGGTAATCCACAAGGGAAGAGAAAGTCTTTGAAATATCTGGCTATCTGTCTGGAAAACAATGACCATTGACCCTTCAGAGAGAGACGAAAAATATTGTCATGTGAATTACAAGTATTAAAGCAGAAAGAAGTCAAAACTATAAAACACCTTAGAGAAAACAAAACAAAAAAAGTCTTAGTCACTTTAGGCTAAGCAAAGTTTCCTTAGGATAGAAAGTGTCAACCTGGGAGAGGGAAAAAAATCTTTAAATTGGATTTCATAAAAATATTAACATTTTGATTTTAGAATAAAAACACAAGATAGAAAAAGCCAAACTATAGAATGATAGGTAATACTTATGACATAAATGACAGCGTAATGCTATTTAGACCTAACACAGATCCTTTGCAAATAAACAGATTAGAGAGATCAATAATATTTTTTAGACATAAAATTTAAACTGAAAATTTTCAAAACATGGTTGACTTCCCACATCTCAGAGAATAGGGTTTACATCAAAGTTACCATAGAAATTTAACTTAAAATAATGAAGCTGGGTGCAGTGGTGCATACCTTTAATCTGAGCACTCAGGAGGGAGGGGCAGGAGGATCTCTATGAGTTTAAGGCCAATCTGGTCTACATAGCGAGTTCCAGGCCATCAGGGGCTACAGGGAGACCCCGTTTTAGAAAGGCTTCCCCCCACCCCAAATTAATGAAATACTAGTTCATAGTGCTAGAATAGCTAATATTAAACATGAAAAATACCAGTTTTTAGTGAGAATACAGGGCAAATGAAATCTTCATAGAAGTGTAAAATGTCTGTCACACTGGAAAATGATTTATTATTGAGAAATAAAAGACTGTAGTTGGGGATGTAGGTTTGTAGCAGAACACATATGTAGCACGCTTAAGCACTGGGTTTGATCCCCAGCAGCTGAAGGGGCCTGACCTTTCAAAATCTAGGCCTTTATCAATGAGAACTAAAAACTCATGCTTGCTAAATCTATTTCACTCTTGATACTCTCAGGCTTGAAACAACCCAGATATCTGCCCATAGGTAAAATGAATAAACACGATCTATGACTCATACACTTGAATGCTGCTCAGCAGTATAAAGCAGCAAACAGATCCATACAACATGAGGAATCTCAAAAATCACTGCTGAATTAGAGAAGCCAGACATAAAGTGGGTATTTAGTTTCTTTTTTGGGGGGGGTATTTTTGTGACATGGTCTCCCTTTTAGTACCAGCTGTCCTGGAAAGTGGGTATTTTGTTTTATATCTGCACAGAATACCAATTAATTCAGGAGTCAGGAAGCAGATCAGTGGCTGCTTGACTTCAAGAACCAAGGGAAGGAAAGCCCGAGGAATATTTTGACACCAATCGTGGTTTCAGGGGTATACAACTTTGCATTTTAAGTTAGTATGATCTATGTAAATCCTCAGTAAAGCAGATAAGGCAAATCCTCCTTGAACACAAGAAAGTGTGGTATTATTTTCTTTTTGAGCCAGGGTCTCCCTATAGCCCCAGCTGGCCTGGAACTCATGGAGATCCACCTGTCTCTGCCTCTCTAGTGCTAGGACTAAAGGCATGAGCCACCAAGCATGAGCCCAGCTTAAAGATGGTGATAGGAATCGAACCCAGGTCCTCTGTAAGAACAGTCAGCACTCTTAACCACTAAACCATCTCTCCAGCCTCCCAGAAAGCATGATATTAATAATGGAGAGAATAAAGTGAAGGAGCCACAATGTAAAATACTTATGCAGAAGAACATAGGATAGACAAGAGCTGATTCCCACAGAAAACTTTAAAGGACTGAAGATTTATACCAGGTATAATGTACAGCAGGCTCTAAAACAGGAAGCTGAACTGAAACCTTAGTAAAGCTCTTCACTATTTTAAAGAATCTGTGTCAGAAATAACTCATTTGTGTTTTGTTAATGATAGATGATATAAGTACCCATCCCACTGTCTCAGCATCTAAGTTCCAGGTTCCTTATATATTTATATCAGTTTTTGAAATGTTATTAAAATGTTTTCATTGATTTTTTTTTTGGTCTTTTTGAGAGAGGGTCTCCCTATAGCCCCAGCTGTCCTGGAACTCACTCTGTAGACCAGGCTGGCCTTGAACTCACAAAGATACGCCTGCCTCTGCCTCCCAAGTGGTAGGATTAAAGGCATATGCCACCACACCCAGCTTCATTGATTATTTTTGTAACATGCTCTCAATATCAATATCATTAACAATAAAAAAAATTATTGTTGGCTTGCTACTATATGAAAATGGGGCAGGGGCTGGAGAGATGGTTCAGTGGTTAAGAGCACTGGTTGCTATTGTAGAGGAGCTGGATCTGATTCCCAGCAACTATATGGCAGCTAACAACTGTCCTAACTAATTCCAGGGGATATGAAGCCTCCTTCTGACCTCCTTGGGCATTGCACTATATGAGTACACTTACATACATGCAGGCAATGCACTCATACACATAAAATAAAAATAATAAATAAAATATTAAAGCAATGACAAGAGGATATTTCTTGCCTGTTAACCACTTAAATTTCTTTTATCATGTGTCTCAGAATTTCTGCTTTTAAAAATTTTTTTAATTAATTAATTAATTTTTTTTTGTCTTTTTGAAACAGGGTCTCCCTGTAGCCCCTGCTGTCCGGGAACTCACTCTGTAGACCAGGCTGGCCTTGAACTCACAAAGATCCGCCTGCCTCTGCCTCCCAAGTGCTAGGATTAAAGGCATGCGTCACCATGCCCGACTCAGAATTTCTGCTTTTACAATGTTTTACATTTAGGTAGGTTTAAAAAATTATTAATTTCATTAGATTAGGTGGATTTCAGAAAGCTGAAATTATAACATGTAATTGTGGTTATGTATGGGTGTTAAAGGAGAACTGTCCCCTGCAGGCTCATGTGTTTGAACAGCCTGGTGCTGTGTTTGCGGAGGCTTAGGAGGAATCGTTTTTGCTGGAGGAAGTATGTGATTGGGGGTGGGGCTTGAGAGTTCATAGTCTGTTTCTCCTTCCCCTTTCTCTCTGCTTCCTGCATGTACTTGAAGATATAACCTCTCAGTTTTCTGCTGTGGCCGTCTCCTGCCATGTCTCCCACCCTCTCCCTCTAGAACTGTAAGCCCAAACAAACTCCTTCTTTAAGTTGCCTTCGTCATGATGCTTTATCACAGAAACCAAGAAGTTTTCTAAGTTTCTGTAATAAAGCATACATTTCTCTGTTTTGCAAGAAATATATACATAATACATTATGCATATATTTCTTGCCAAATCAAATTTTATTGATATTACATGTGTTTTCCTTCCTTTCTTTCTTTCTTTCTTTCTTTCTTTCTTTCTTTCTTTCTTTCTCTCTCTCTCTCTCTCTCTCTCTCTCACTCTTTCTCTCTCTCCCTTTTATTTTTAATTTCAGCTTTTGTTTGTCTTGGGAACTTGGCTTCTGTATGCTTTTCTTGGAAATTTAACTATTGGATAACCTTATTTTTGGATTTATCCACTCAATTAAGATTTTCTTTTCTTTTTCAATTAAGCTTTTCTGTCTAGTCATTTTCTTCTCTCTCTCTCTCTCTCTCTCTCTCTCTCTCTCTTTTTTCTTTTGTCTTTTTTTTGTCGTTGACCCAAAGATGGAACATTTATTATTTTTTCACATAAATTTATTTTTATTTTTTTAACAAATCTAGACCCATGTTCCCGCCCATTCCCCCACCCCGCCAGAGCTCATGCATTCTGCCAAACATGCTTTTCATCTCTTAGTCTTTCTCAATATTCTCCATGAGGAAGTTGACTGTTTTGAGCAGAAGTTCACTGTTTCAGTCAGTTCTTTGATGCAGTCCTTTCTGTTGTTGTTGTTGTTGTTGTTGTT
>VZQC01002425.1:247207-276817 GCA_009823505.1 Rhizomys pruinosus | reverse complement strand
GGGGTGGGGTGGGGGGAAGGGAAGGGGATATATGCCTGAACTGAATTGGAAAATGTTTTATGAAATACACAAAGCATAAATAAAAATAAATAAATAAATAAATAAATAAATAAATAAATAAATTTATCTTCCAGCAAAAAAAAAAAAAAAATTAGACACTATGAAATTCCCTGCACCTTCTCACCCCCTGTTCTCTCCTCAAAAGCCCCCCAAATATTGGTATATAAGACCCCTGACTCCTCCCAATAAACGAGTATTCTCTCTCATGGAATTTCTCCTGGGTCTCTTTGATCCATCTTGGGCTCATCTCAAATTACTGCCCTCCCCCTCCATACCTTCATATCTCCACCTGCATCTCAGTGCACAGCCAGCCACAGGCACACTGAGGAACCGACGGTCAGCTCTTGGACACAGAGGAAGCAACATAAACTTACTGTATTGATAATAAATTCAAATTTTAAAATGAATTTAAAGTTTTCAAATGTATTTAAAAGCATTCAAAATTTCAAATGTATTTGAAAAGTTTTCTTGTAGAGCTGAGAGTGGTAGCACATACCTTGAATCACAGCAGCACTCTGAAGGCAGAGGCAGGAGGCTCCATGTAAGTTTGAGGCCAACCTGGTCTATATAGTGCATTCCAGGGCAGCCAGGGCTATAGAGTGATATGCTGTCTCAAAAACAACCAAAAGAAAAAAAAAAGAAGTTTCTCCTTGGCTGATGGAATTCATTGATATGGAACCTAAGAACATGGAGGGGTTATTCTACAGGGCAAACACACAACAGAAAAACAAGAATGTAAACAAGATACAGGAGGTAGTGATGCGTCCTAATTTCATTTCTGTTATGAGCAAACATCTAGAAAAATAGCAACATAAGGTAGGAATAGGCTTATGTTAGCTCACAATTCCACTGTCTATCATGTCTGGGAAGTCAAGGCAGCAGAAGTTTGAGGGAGCTGGTCACATCCACAGTCAGGGTCAGGGAATGGATGCATTATGTCTACTTGCTTGCTTGTATTCAGCTCAGTTTTCCCCTTTCATATAGTTCAGGAGCCCCTGCCTATGGAATGGTGCTGCTCACAGTGGTCTGTTAACACAGGCCAACCCAGTGTAGACAGTTTCTCATCAAGACTCTTCTCTCAGGTCTTTCTAGGATGAGAGATTTAGCGATGAGAACTATCACAAGGTAGGTGACTCTGGAGAAAGCAATTGGGATTGAGAGGAGATGTGAAGATTTTTGCTTCTCATCAACCCACAGCATGCTTTGTATTGATTATAAATTTAAAAACTATCCTTAGTACCTGGCTCTGAGTGCTTTCTTGTTGGAGACCGAGACACAGTCCCACCTGGACAGGCCCGAACATGCCCTGCTTGCCCAGCATGGGTCCAGGTCTATGCCAATGTTTGCTGAAGATAAGCCCAGGATGTTGCAGCCCACAGGACATTCCAAGCTTATCTAAAACGCGTTTTGCAAGCCCTGCCAGATCGCCCTTGCCTGCTCCCCTCTGTCCCACTCCCCCTCCTCACTTCCTGCCTTTCTACAAAGTATAAATGTAACCGATTATTTCATTAAAACAGACCTTGACAACCTTTGCAAGGTCTCGCTCTTTTCTCTCGCCCATTATATTTCAGGTTTGGGGTCTCCCCTCGAAACCCACTAGTAACTGAGTCCCACAGGATACGGGACAAGTGGCGCCCACACATGGGACTCGAGTGGTCACAGACCCCTCACCAGATGAAGAGACATTGGTAGCAGCTGCATTTTGACTTTGAGGACTCTGCGTATCTCATGGAAGTGGACCTCTAGATGAAAGTAAGTGACGAGGACTCTCTGTCGCCCGCGGAAGCTGGACCTCTAGAAGAAAGTGAGTGATTTTGCCTTCATCCCATTCAGTACATAATGGGCCAATCATAAAGCAAAGAAGGAAAGTTTATTTCCTTCTTTAAGTGTTCTTTCAGGGAGAAAGAAGTTAGGGTAAAGAAAAAAGATTTGCTAAAGTTTTTTATATTTATTGGAGACCTCTGTCCATGTGTTATATTGGACGGCCCCTCCATTCATCCCAAAATATGGGACAAGGTGGGTAGGGAACTTAATGCCCACCTTAAGGAAAAAGGAAATCTCTCATTATACTAAGTCAAACGTCTATGCAAACTCTCTGTGTTAACTGTTCTCTCATGTGTCTGAGATTTGTGTCATGTGTGATCCTCTGTGTTGGTTTCTGTTAAAAGTGGCCACTTCAAAGTTTTTTCTTTTTTTTTTTTGTTTTTTTTTTGCTCAGCTTGCCTTTCTTTTTTTTTTTTTTTTTGGCATTTTATTGTTCTTTTTTTTATTGTATTATTTATTTATTTTAACAAATCTAGACCCGTGTTCCCGCTATTCCCACACCCCAGAGCTCGTGCATTCTGCCAAACATCTTTCCATCTCTTAGTCTTTCTCAATATTTTCCTATGGGGACGTTGACTGTTTTTGAGCAGAAGTTCACTGTTTCAGTCAGTTCTTTGATGCAGTCCTTTCTGTTGTTGTTGTTGTTTCAAAGTTTTTTCATTCTATATTGTGCACATAAATTAAGTTTATTTTGGCATCTCTTAAACTTTTTCAAAGGCCTAATTTGAACCCGGGTTCCTAAGTTCCTACAAAAAATTCTAAACTGTTTTTCTAAAGGTTTTATTTGTTATCTGTTAAGACTGGTTAGAAGCCGGCATGGGGCGCATGCCTTTAATCCTAGCACTTGGGAGGCAGAGGCAGGTGGATCTTTGTAAGGCCCAGCTGGTCTACACAGAGTGAGCTCCAGGACAGCTGGGCTACAGGGAGGACCTGTCTCGAGAAAAAAAAAAAAAAAAAAAAGAAAGAGGAAACTGATAGTATCCCCAATGTGGGTTTGGAGACAAGTTTGGTAAGCTAGAATCTCTGCAAGATAGGAAATTACACTTTCAAGGAGGCTATGTTCCAGGAGGAATTGTTTTGTGTGTGGAATGTGTTTGTTGGACTGTGTGCTGTGGTTGTGCCATGGCTGTTGTGTTTCAAGTTGCGGCATGGAGAAAGTTTAGCATCTCCAAATCAGTAAAGCATGGACTAAGGATGAAACTGCAGAGAAATTCTCCTTTGATCTGGTGTGAGCCTGTGGATGCGCTAGAGGAGATTTGGCCTGTGTGCCATGAGACCTTTCTCTGATAGGTTTGGAAGCTTGATTCTCTTGGGGTTTTCACCCACTCATTGGGACACGATTATGCAGCCCATGGGTGCTGTTTTGGCTTCCCTGGATTGGGGGCATCGTTGCTTCCCAGCCTTCCCAGGTGGCAGGTATTCAGAAAAATTGTGGGAGGAGCCCTTCCTCTCCCATCAATTTGCCTTCTAAAGGTTTTGAGGTGTGGTTGGAATTTGCTCTGCAGCCGGGTCCTGGCTTCCGCCTTCTGGCCACAGTCAGGTGGCAAAGGTCCGGAAGGACGGGCATGCCCAGGAGCAGCAAGTTTTTGCAGCAAGCATTCCATAGAGGTGTTCCTAAAGCTTTATGCTGCAAATTGAGCTTGTAAATTCTAAGGCTTGGTGGTGGTCATGTAGCTGTTTGTAATACTCTGGTTAATCTAGTCAATGTTTGTTCTGTGCCCCTTCCTGCTCTGGAAACAGTGGATGGCGGTGGGGGAAGGGCTGGCTTTACAGTATTCGTGTTTCACTGGGAAGCATAAAGTCTAGGCCAAGAGCCCAGCCCGGGGCAGTGTTCATTGGTGTTTTAAAAGTGCAGCTTTGTTCCAATCCTCCGGAGACAGACTGCTGAGCCTCCTTCCTACCAAGTTGTATCAATTAAGTAATTCAAATCCATCTCAGCATGTTTAACTTAAAGTCTAGGAGAATTTATAGGCCTTGAAGTTCTAACAAAACAAACTTGGTCCGATAAATTGTCTTTTTTTAAGGAACATTGGTAAAAGTCTCTTTAACAACGTAAATTGATATTTTGGTTTAATTTAAATAAGAAATTCTTTGAATAAAACTGTTTCATGCTTCTTTAGGCCCATCTTCAAGCTGTGTGTATGTGTGAGTGAATGTGAGTTCCTGCTTTCAATTTATTATAGTCCTGCAGGTTTAAATCTATTTAACTAACTATAAACAAAAATAGATTCAATTCATAAAAAATGTTTGCTTTATACCCCTTAGTGTTAACAATTTTTAATTGGGTTTATAGTATGCATATTATTCAGTTTAATGATAGATTGTTGTTAATTATTAGTACTAATTGTTATTAATAGTTATAGTTATTGTTATTAAATATAATTATTGATAATAATTGATAAAAATTCAGTCTAATGGTAAATTGTTCATTGTTGGCTGATATTTTTGAACATTATTATTCATAATTATTGTTGTGACTAATAATGGTTAATGGTAATTATTGATAATTAATAATAATTAATAATGGTTATAATTGTTGTGATTATGAATAATTATTATTCTTCCAAAGTCCTTAATAGCAAGACAAGATGGATTATTTCAAGACTACAAACAACTTTGGCCTGTCTACTTTTGTGAATCCTCAATCTTTAGATTTGTAAATAGTATAGGGTCAGTTAGGCTTAGCAGAGGGACAGCTTAGGAGTAATTTACCAAAAGGGACAGGATAGGAAAAGAATAGTAAACTTTAGGTATATTTCATTGAAGGCAAGTGGTTGCAAATGGGCCTAAGAGGAGGCATATGGATCTCAGCTGTTTTATGAGTTACTAGGACATTTATTCTAATTATGTAAAAATAACCCTATAACAAATTATAAAAATTTCATGTTTTTCATTGGACATCAAACGATATGTCTTTCTTCTCTTACAGGTTAACTTAACAAATCTTTCTTATGTATGTATGTGTGTATGTATGTATGTGCGTGCACACGTGTGTATGGATGAGTGTACTTTTTGTGTTCTAAGTATATTATGTTAACAGACATGATCATATAAGAACATTGCCTCTAAGTTGGAACTGGCCCTTCCATCTTAAGACGCAAATTTATATTAAACAGCCAAAACATGGTTCGATTTCAACAAAGGTTATGGGTTATCTATCAAGAAATTTGGAATAATGAATCTACACTGGTTACACTCTTTCAACATCTAAAACAAAGATGCAACCAGGTTTTCAGTGTATTAAAGTGTTAATAAGTTTTTGGATGTTTAAAAATAAAAAATAAAAAGGTGTATAAAGAAATTAATCAAGATGGTAATTATGGTAACAACTTCTCATGGGACATATCTAGCCAATCTTTAATTGATTGATGGACATGATAACTATAAATATATATATATTTTATTAAGAGCTAGATATTAAAAAATCTTTAAGGTAGGTTTTCATGCCAGGCCTAAAAAAGGCCAAGAACTTAAAAAAAAAAGGTAGCTATTATAACCCACCCTGTATGGTTTACAGTTTAAAATGGTAATACATTTAAACCAATTGAAAAAATAAGATGTTAATTGTTTCAATTGTAATCTGTATTAAATTTCCAACAATGGCTTTGGGATTAAGGCACACAAATGGTCTCTCTATTTTTCTGTGTTATACAGTATCACCTTGTAACATCTTCCCTTTACTTGTAGTATAATTTGAAAAAAATTAAGTCTGAGTTCACTTCCCAAATAAGCATACAGTCAATGATAAACAGTTTGGGTAAATTTAATGAAAACTTACACCTTGGTTCCTGTTTGTGGGTATTTGTGGTACAACTTAGGCATCTATTGATCAAAAAGAAGGGAGGTGGTATAATATTCCCTCTATAGTCCAAACTTTTTGATAAATTTTTAATTTAAAATTTAAAAATTAACAATAGGAGGAGATTTGTATGTTCCCACAGGTAAAAACACCAACCTAAATGCCTGAAAATACACAACCTTTGACTGCAAGATGGACTGAGAAATCCCAGCAGAGAGGCTGACCCATCTGGACATTGAAGAAGATTGCCTGAGTCACAGACATTGAGCATTTCTCTAAATTCTGTTTGGGATAACTGTTTATGATGTGGTCTGATGAAGTTTACCTTCCAGATGCTGAGAAACTTTTCTACCTCTCACCTTTATATAAGAAGGAGAAATGTGATGGTAGTGGGGTCGTTCCCCAGCTGTGGATTGGAAATTACTGCTATAATGGTAAATGCTTGTGGAACAGGTGTGACTGCCTTCTTTGGTTGATTGATGGACATACAAACTGTACAGGGATGGTTCTCTGTCTAGAGCCAAATATAAATGTAATTTATAAGTGGTACAATTGAGCACAATATGTTAATACAGGAAAGCCCTGATGTCAACAATGGATTGTTCTGCCAAGGAGATGTTGGCTGGGGGATCTAAGCCCCCCAAATTATAAAGGCCTTTTGCCTGTAAAAGATGGGATGTCCGCAAAGAGTAAGGTGGTAAGTCCCTGTTGTCGGCCAGGTGTAAGCATGAAAAAATATTTTGAGACATCACTTGCTAATGTACAGCTGGCCTCTAAAATGCCAGAGAGCATTACCAAAGGCCACTAATGCGATAAAGCAAAATATTGGTCTCCTTGAGTCAAGCAAGACTCCTCTGTCAGTATCAGCTACACCTCAAATGCCTGGAGATGCTGTGCAACAGTGGCAGCCATGTGTCTATACATATCCCAAATCTAATTGGCTATTAGCTCTCTCCTTGGAGGAATAATTCATGGCTGATGCCACAAGCTTATGTCTTCTAGTGGTTAGGAGATTATATGAGCCACAATAAGACCTTGTCATCTTTTATAGAGAGACCACAGTTTGTGGATTAACATACCATCCAAACATCTGTGTCTATGCTCACAGCTTAGCTTGCCATAATAATATTGTTTAAATGCCTGTACATCTAATTGCTTGTGCTTTGTTAGTCAGATTAAAAAAGGCACCCTGGATAAACTGTCAACCCATGAAGGGAAACAATGTGACTGGAGTAAAAAATAACATCTCCAGAGAAAACGCTGCTTTGCTTCTCACCTGCCTGTGCCCCTCTCCCAAAGCCTAGGGAACAACTTACAGAAGAGGAGGCGTGGTAGAATGTAAGGGCTGTGGAGAGACTGGGGTGAATTGTGAGATTACAACAATATGGACTAAACTATGGGAACCTTGGGTTGTTCAAAATATGAACATAGATACTTGAAAACCCACCTTTACAAGTGGGGCTCCCCCTCTTTTTGTATAAAAGAAGGGAGGAGATGCTGGGAGCCAAAGCTGTCAGATATACACGCTCGCAGAAAATTACTAACTTGCTTATCTCCTGAGTTTACCAGAGCAGCTTACTAACCTCAGGAATTTATGAGTACAGCTTGCTTATCTCAGAAACTTACGAGCACCAGCCTAGATCCCAGTGCTGATGATCCAGCTCCTGCTTATCTCAGAAACTTATGAGCACCAGCCTAGATCCCAGTGCTGACGATCCAGCTCCTGCTTATCTCAGAAACTTACGAGCACCAGCCTAGATTCCAGTGCTGATGATCCAGCTCCCAGTGCCGGTTTAAATTTTAAAAATATCAAAAAATACAATTGGAGACGTTGATGACGGGAGTATTGTGATGCCATGGGTTGGGGTAAGCACTTGCCTGCTGTAGAGAAAACCAACGACGGGAATAGCTTGAGCCGCAAATAGGAGATACATGTCTGGGACACTCCTTATCCTAAACATCCACACTTGGGATGCAGCTAGACTGCAAGAGTGGTCCTCCCATGGTCTGCCCAGACACTCTGTGAGGCATGCCAGTTTCCTGGCCCATTCTTCCTCCCAAGAACCAGTTTTGCAGAAAGCAACTTGAGTAGCCTAAGACACGGGGCTCTACCGGTAAAGACCCAACCATGGAGACACATCAGATAACCTAAGACAGACTCTCCTTTTGTAAAGTAAATAAAATAGGGGGACATGTTGGAGACCGAGACACAGTCCCACCTGGACAGGCCCGAACACACCCTGCTTGCCCAGCATGGGTCTGGGACTATGCCGATGTTTGCTGAAGATAAGCCCAGGATGTTTCAGCTCACAGGACTTTCCAAGCTTATCTAAAACGTGTTTTGCAAGCCCTGCCAGATCGCCCTTGCCTGCTCCCCTCTGCCCCACTCCCCCTCCTCACTTCCTGCCTTTCTACAAAGTATAAATGTAACTGATTATTTCATTAAAACAGACCTTGACAACCTTTGCAAGGTCTCGCTCTTTTCTCTCGCCCATTATATTTCAGGTTTGGGGTCTCCCCTTGAAACCCACTAGTAACTGAGTCCTGCAGGATACTGGACACTTTCTAAGCATTACTAACATTCAAAATTTCCCCAGGACCCACGTGTATATTATGCAGAAGAAATTGAGAACTATATTTAAAAATATCATTTGAAAATATTTTTAGTGGTGCTAAGGAGACAGTTTAGTGGGTATGAGTTTGCTCTGTAAGCATAAGGACTTGAGTTTGAATCCTCAGCACACACTAAAGAGCATGGCTGAGTGTCTTTAATCCCAACAGTGCGGTTGAAGACAGGCTATCTTGAGAGCCCAGTGGCTACAGAGTCTGGCTAAAGTGTCAAACTTCTGATTTAGGGAGGAAGCTTGTTATAAGTGCAAAGAGCATTAGAGGAAGAGGCTGATGTCTTCCTTTGGCCTCTGAATGAAAGAACATGACAACACACATTCATTTGCATGCATACACCATACACAAACACACACACAGACGTGAATAAATAAATAAAAAAGATATAGTGTTAGTAATAGCAGCTACAAAATCTGAGTGTGAGTCTCAAGAAAATAAAAGGGATTTTAAATGATAAATCCATGTCTCTTCAGCCCAGTCCTTAAAAAAGGACACCTCTTACTCTGTCTTGGAGGGTTGTTGAGAGGATTAACTAAAATGTTGCATCTTAACAGCAGAGTGCCTAGCAAATTGTACACTTCAATGTGCTGCTGTGGTTGTTCTCAGTGTCTCTGCTATAAATGATGTGTTCTAGGACTATGCTGGATGTCTTTGATAAAAGTGGTCTGTCGGGAGGCAGAGGCAGGTGGATCTTTGTGAGTTCAAGGCCAGCCTGGTCTACAGAGTGAGTTCCAGGACAGCTGGGGCTACAGGGAGACCCTGTCTCAAAAAGACCAAAAAAAAAAAACAAAAAACAAAAACAAGGTCTGAAAAGCGTACAGTCTAAAATCAGGGGGTGTTGTGGGACTTGATTCCTTTTGAATTCAGTAGTAGTAAAGTAGGAAGGTACATAGTTGGGAGGGTGTATTAGTCAGGGTTCTCTAAAGAAACAGAAGCAACGAATATATAGCTATATACAATTTATTGATTTGCTCATGTGACAGAGTTCAAGGAGTCCAACAGTAGCCTCGCCACACTGGAGAGGCTAAGAATCCAGGGAACTGCTCAGTCCACAAGGCTGGATGTCTCAGTAGTCCCAATCTGGTGCTGAAGGCCCAGTGGATTCCAGGAGATCTGCCAGTCTCAGTACATGCTGGGATCTGAAGGGTTGATCACAGCAGCAAGACAAACTCACCAGTGAGAGAGAAGCAAGCTGCAGGAAAAAAGGGACCAGCTCGTTCTGCCATGGCTTTTAATACTGCCTGCTGGCAGAAGGTAACGCCCACATTTGGGGTGAGCCATTCAGATTGAGGTAGTCCAATCCAAAGATCCTTTTTCTCTTATTTGTTCTTTAGTCCAGTCAAGTTGACACCCCGGATTAACCAATACAGAGGGTTTCTCAAGTTACAGGGCTGTTGCCCTGGTTGGTGGAACTGGAGTTTGGGGAAGCACAACTCACAAGATTGATTCTCTCAAAGAAAGTGAAATCCAAGGCATTCTGATGAGTGGAAAGACCAGAAATCAAATGTAGGTTACATATAAACTAGGAGTCCAGGGAAGGAATGGAAGCATGGGTCAGAGCATTAACTTCTGGAATTGGGATTTCCAGTGGGTCAGATTGGAGGACCATGAGAAATGAAACATGTGGCAGAACTTGTGACAGGATCAAATAGAAATCACACGAAGGGTGATCTAACTGGGCACTGTGAGGCTGCAGTGCTTTTTCTGAAGGACCCTGACAAAGCGTTGGAGAAAAAAAGGCCTAACTAAAAATCTGTGGTCTTTCACCAGAGTAGAACCTGCTCTTTGTTATTTTGCTAAATAGTCATGCTGTCAAATTGCCTTCTAAATATTTATGTTTATGTCCATAGACCTGGACTACTTTCCACCATGGCAACAGTCCATGAAGAGATGAACAACTGGTCAAAGTGCTGAGAATAAGGACTGAGTTCTCAGCCCTAAATGGAGCATTTATTTCTACCTTCTCACCCCAAGGGTCTGAGGCTATCACAGGAAGTGGAAGAGGAGGCAGAAAGTGTGTAAGCGGAGGTGGGGGGATGAGGAGGAGTGCTGTGAAATGCTGGCTTCTGACAGGACACAGCCATCCCTTACTGAGGAGCTATTGGCAGTGGCTAGTTTCTAGAGGATGCAACAATTATTCTTTTGTGAGAATGTAGCCATTTGTAGGTATTCCACATTCCACTGCATGGCCCCACACCCATGCACACTGGGCAACAGTAACTGGGCTTAGTGGATCATTAAAAAAATATACATATAGGACAAAAAATTGTGAGAGAGGCATGTTGGGGAGAATGGGGAAGTAGTTAGAGAAGACATGGGGGGGTAGAAATGATCATATTGCATTGTATACATGTATGAAATTCTCAAAACCAGAGAGAAATTAAAAAATATCTATGACCTTTGAACATAGTATCATAAATGGTAATAGTGTAGTGTGCAGGAAGGATGAATCAGATGGTGGAGGTTTCAAGGCAGGATTTTTGAATTCATGGTAGGAAAGCAGAATCTGGAGGTGTCCATAAGAAAGAAGGAGAATGCCATCTGGCCTTGGCTCCATGAGGCACAGAAGAGTGATGTTTGTGGCTCTCGCGGGGACTTTATAACTGGTCATTAAACTGTTCCGTCTCTTCAATTCTAGCTCTTTTCCCTGAGCATCTATATCAGACTTGAAGGAATTTGGTACTCCTTCACAGAGCAGGCCTTCTTGAAGGAGACCTCCTTTCTGATGGCCTGGGTCAGGAAGGCATGGATTTATAGCCTAAAATGCCTTTTCGCAAGATGTAGACTCATAGTTTGAAGCTGCTATTAGTAAGCGATTGAGCTGTCAGAGGTAGAGGCACTTAAGTGATGAATCATTCCCTAAGTAATTAGAATGGAATTATTTGTAGGGCAGTGTTAATAATGGTCCTATAAAGGATATTTAGTTTCCTTGGCAGTATGATTAACTCTGTATGTGTGTATGTGTGTGTGTGTGTGTGTGTGTGTGTGTGTGTGTGTGCATGTGTGTGTGTGTGTTATCCTCAAAAGTTTTTTTTTTTTTGTCTCGGAAGGACAAATATACTCACCCGTTTTATCAAGCTGGGGCTGTGATTTAAAAATTCTCTTTAAAACTGTCGGCTTTTCAAACCTAATCTATGCTGATATAAGCACTAATGTGATGTAAAGAGATGAACAATTTGATTTGAAGTAGAATGGTTTCTATAGCTAATCTGAAAATAAATATGCTTTCTCTTTTAAAGACTTGAGAAAATTTACTCAGTGTAGTTTTAGAATTTTAACAGCATGGAGAGGGTTGATATTGTGGTTTATTAGTATTCCCCAAAGCAAGGTTCTATAACATGATGGTTGGCACAATTTTAAAACAACAATTAAATAAATATATTTAAAATTTTTATTTACTATTTTAATTTTTTTAATTTATTTTTTATTTTTTTAAGGTTTTTTTTTTTTAAATTTATGTGTATGAATGTACTGTCTGCATGTAGGTTTGTGCACCCGTGTCATGCAATGCCGCAGAGGTCAGAAGAGGGTCTCGGATTGCCCTGGAACTGAAGTTCTCCTGGAATTGGAGTTACAGACGGTTCTCAGCCGCCATGTAGGTGCTGGGGATCGAACCCGGGTCCTCTGCAAGAGCAGTCGGTGCTCTTAACTACTAGGCCATCTCTCCAGCCCCATACTATTTTAATTTTATCTATATGAACATATTGCCAGTATGTATGTAAATGCATTGATGTCATGCAATGCTCATGGAATCAGAAGAGGGCATTTGATTCCCCTGGAACTGGAGTTACGGATGGTTGTCAGTTACCATGTGGGTGCTGGGACTTGCAGAGGATCCGGGATTGAGTCCCAGCACCCACATGGAAGCTAACAAGTGTCTGTAACTCTAGTTCCAAGGGAATCTGCTGCCCTCTCCTGACCTCCATGGTTGCCCTCTCCTGACCTCCATGGGCATTGCATGACATGGGAGGACTTACATATATGTAAGCAATATACTCATACACATAAAATAAAAATAATTCAAAGCTTTAAAAAACCTTGTTTCTTTAAATTAAAAATTATATTTATTGCCTGGTGTGGTGGTGCATGCTTTTAATCCCAGCACTCCGGAGGCAGAGGCAGGCGGATCTTTGTGAGTTCAAGGCCAGTTTGGTCTACAAAGCAAGCTCCAGGCCAGCTGGGACTAAAGGGAGACACTGTCTCAAAAAGACAAAAAAAAAAATTTATATTTATTTAGTATGACTGTGTGCATTCTAGTTTGCTGACCAAAATCAGCTTGGGGAGGAAAGGGTTCATTTGTCTTATATCTCTTGGGTCATAGTTCATCACTTAGGGACCCCATGATAGGAACTCAGAGCAGAAACCTGGAGGCAGGAGCTGAAGCACTGTCCATGGAGGGATACTGCTTACTGGGCTGCTCACCTGGCCTGTGCTCAGCCTGCTTTCTTTTTCTTTTTCTTTCTTTTTTTTTTTTTTTTTTTTTAGTCTTTTCGAGACAGGGTCTTCCTGTAGTCCCGGCTGTCCTGGTACTCACTCTGTAGACCAGGCTGGCCTTGAACTCACAAAGATCCACAAGCCTCTGCCTCCCAAGTGCTAGGATTAAAGGCGTGCGCCACCACGCCTGGCACACAGCAACCAGGGGCGGCAGTGTCTACAGTGGGCTGGGCCCTTCAACATCATTCAATAAGGAAGAAAATAGCCCACAGACATGGGCACAGGCCAGTGAAGGTAGTTCACCAAGTGTGGCCCAGATGTGTGATGTTGACAACTAAAGCTATTGAGCACAGTGTGTATGTGTGCACATGTATGTGCATGTGCTTGTGTATGTATATGCATGAACATGAGAATGTCATGGTGGAGATCAGAGGACAATTTTTGGGAGCTGGTTCTTTTCTTCTACCTTGGGGGTTCTAGGGATCAAGTTCAGGTTGTCAGGCTTGACAGAAAGTCCCCTTACTCACAATGCCATCTTACCATCCTCCAAACTTAAGTTTTTAAATGCTATGCTCTAGAGATACTTTTATAATTTCCATGTCTTTTGTGTGTGGTTATAGCTAATATAAGTATTTCTCCTTCGAAATGTTATGATTTTATAAATAGCAACTCTGAATATTGTTCTAAATTTCACTGACAGAAGAAAATTCTTAGTTTTCTTTTACTTTAAAAATTATAACTTGGGGCTGGAGAGATGGCCTAGCGGTTAAGAGCGCCGACTGCTCTTATAGAGGATCCAGGTTCGATCCCCAGCACCCACATGCCGGCTGAGAACCGTCTGTACCTCCAATTCCAGGAGAACTCCAGTTCCAGGGGCATCCAACACCCTCTTCTGACCTCCGCGTCATTGCACGACACGGGTGCACAGTCCTACATGCAGACAGTATATTCATACGCATAAATAAATAAAGTATAAAAAATTATAACTTAATTCTCACAGGTTGGATTTATTTTTGATTTGTTTCAAACTTCTGCATATCTTATGTCATATCAAATTATCTACACACATAGGTTCCCCCTGCATTTAACATCTAAACACTGTCCTTTCAGTAATAAAATGCTCAATATAATATGAATCAGTAACATTGTGAACATGGCATCTATATTATAGTAAAGGCATAAGTAATTGTATAGACTGGAGGTACAGTTTAGTGGTAGCGGGAGTCTGGGTCCATCCTCAGCACCAGCAAAATAGAAAAAAAAAAGTATGGTTGACACTTGTTTTCCAATGGAAACATCCCAATAAACTCATGATTGAGCTGCGTGTGGTGGCGTGCACCTTTAATCCCAGCACTCGGGAGGTAGAGGTGGGTGGATCTCTGTGAGTTCAAGGGCAGCCTGGTCTACAGAGCGAACTCCAGGACAGCTGGTACTAAAATGGAGACCCTGCCTCATAAAACAACAACAACAAAAACAACAACAACAACAAAATCTCATGATCAAGTTGAAAGAAATACAAGGTAAAAATGCCTTTCTAAATCTACTGAATTTTGTTTCTTAGCAACACAGTACAGTGTAGAACACTGGTTCTTTAACCTGTGATCAAGAGACTGAAGGGAGCTATTGCTTACTGCTGCCAGTTAATGTTGTAAGTGAGCATTATAGTGTCTATGAGAGATCAAAATCCTAAATTCAGAATATGAGAAAAATCTGAGTCATCCAAATGATGCTGGGACCTTGCGTGTTACACAATATGATAAACTGCCAATCTAAAAATATCGATTTCACTTTTAAATCTGTTACAGGACAGCTGGGGCTACAGGGAGACCCTGTCTTGAAGTGTTAAAAAAATACTTGAAGAAATGCTTGAAAACAAAGACAAAACATGTTTCTGGCTTAAGATAAGCACAATAATTTTCAACATAGTTGTTTTATTTAATAAAATGATAAATTTCTGATAGTTAAGGATAGAGGTATTTGTTTCCCTTTTGGGGAATTTACTATGTGAATCCACATTATGGTGATGTTTAAATAAAAACAGCTTGACTTTTAGCATCCATTTTAAAGCCAAGCATGGACCTGGACTATTGAGTACCTGTTTGTTCAGGATTCTCTTCTCCTTCTTTCATTGAAACAGTATATCCAGCATGGAAGGGGGGAAGTAAAAGCCAGACTCTTAGCTGAGAACTATGTCCCTCTGACCCCTAGTACATACACAACCGAAAACAGATGCTATCAGTTTAATCCCAGTCGTTGCTTACAATACAAATGGGATGATCTTCATATCTTCACTATTTTCAACAAATATCTTGCTGTTTGCAGCACTTTCTTGAATATGAAAAACATCCACACATATTCATACATTGTTTTGGGGTCCAAGGGCAAGGAAGGCTCATGAGGAATTAATGCATATGCCCAGGTCACAGGAAAGCAAAACGCTCAGTGAACTTGTCTATGTTATAAACAAGCTAAGATAAACTTTTTAGTTTGTGGAGATTTAAGGTATGCAATACCATGCCTGGCACATATCCATATTGTAAAAGTCATTACCATACCTTTCACTCTGCACATGTATGAATTGTACCTTATCTTTTCATTCTCATAGAGCAGGTGCATTCAATTTTTATATGGCATAGTGTATACAAACACCTGGTTTTAGAAAAACTAAACAAACTTGTGTTTGCTTTATTCTTATAAGCCAATAATCAACTGCTTTTGATTATTTTTCAAAGTTATATCCTTTGGGTGAAAAGAATAAAAGCTCTTTATTTGATCATATTTCTTTATTATTTTTCAAAACTTTCCTTGCAGGTACTGGAAGGATTGCCCAGCAATTAAGAGCTCTGGATGCTTTTGAAGTGGACCCCCATTCAGTTCCCAGCATGGTGGCTGACAATCATCAGTTCTAGGGACTCTGATGCCTTCTTCCAGACTCTGTAGACATTGCATGCACAAGTGCTCTTGCATACATGGAGGCAAAGTGCTCATACACATAAAATAAAAATAAATAAATAATAACAATGAAAAAGAAATAACAACTATTAAAAAGCTTTTTCTTGGAATTATTTAAAAATTATTATTATTATTATTATTGGTTTTTCTGAGATAGGGAAGTAGCCCCAGTTGTCCTGGAACTCACTATGTAGACCAGGCTGGCCTTGAACTCACAGAGATCCTCCTGCCTCTGACTCCTGAGTGCTGGGATTATTTTAATTTTTTATGTGTATGAATGTATTATCTACATGTGTGTAAGTGCACCTGTGTTTTGCCATGCCTGAAGAGGTCACAAAAGGGTGTTGGGTTCGCCTGGAACTGAAATTATGGATAGTTGTTAGCCATATGGGTGCTGGAAGTTGAACCTGGGTCCTCTGCAAGAGCAGAAAGTATTCTTAACTACTGAACCATTTCTCCAGCCCATTTTTCTTAGAATTTAAATTATGAATAAATTATCAGGAAAGGAAGAGTAAAAAATAAACTTTGCAGTGAATAACTTGTTTATACTGACAGCCTGGATACATTTCAAAATTCCAAGAACATTAGAACAGTGTATTTATTATTTGTGATTAATAGCAATCCTTTGAAATCCACTGTGGCTAATTATGTTTCATTTTCTATGTATGGTTGACTATTATTAAAATGACAATATTTACATGATTTATATGAACTAATATTTACCAGTATCTCCTCAAATATTAATAAATGAACATTCCATGCAGCCTTTAAAAATATTTTTCTGAATCATATTTTACATTTTGGAAACACTTTTTCTGGTTATCTACGACATTTATTGAAAAAATATTGAGCCGGGCATGGTGGCGCACACCTTTAACCCTAGCACTTGGGAGGCAGAGGCAGGTGGATCTTTGTGAGTTCAAGGCCAGCCTGGTCTACAGAGTGAGTTCCAGGACAGCTGGAGCTACAGGGAGACCCTGACTCAAAAAGACAAAAAAAGAAAAAAAAAAAAAAAAAAAAAAGAAAAAATATTGAAACCACAAATCAGTAGAATAAATATAATCTGCATAACTAACACTATCTTTTTTATAGAAAATGGAAAGCTTTGATTTAAAAGTGAGCGTCAAGGAGGAACATGGAGGTCAGAGAGAGTGCTGGGAGAGCGCTTACTTACACGGGAGTTTCGAGAGAGATCGAGGGTGAGTAGAGAAGCAGATCGATAGTAAGGATTATGTATCAGTGTAAAAATGTATCGGCAAAAGAGCATGACGTCTAGAAAGGGAAATGAGCAACGGAGACTGACACACACACGTATATATGATAGAAACGGAATTAATAGTCAAGTAATTTCTGGGAATAGGTGGAGATCTTCCGGGGACTCAGATGCCATCTGTTTAAATCTGCTGTGTCACACAGAGGCCGTTGGTCATGTCTTAGTCTTTTTTTTTTTTTTTAATATCTATATATTTTCATGAAGGCTGTGTTTGAGATTTTATTTTTATTTTTTTTTATATTTTATCTGTAGATTGTACTGTCTGCATATAGGTGTGGTGCACCTGTGCGTGCAAATGCTGCGGAGGTATAGAAGAGGGTGTTCATATTCCCCTGGAAACTGGAGTTAAAGGACGGTACTCAGCCGCCTTGTGGGTGGCTAGGAATCGAACCCAGGTCCTCTGTAAAGCAGCTGGTGCCCTTAACTTGCCGAGCCATCTATCCAGGCCCCATTAATTACTTTATTGAGTTTGTGTGCACTTCATTACAAAGATCTTACTCAAAATTTTAGACACCCCTTCGATCTTAAATCCTCCCCCACCGGAGGACCCCTCCCCACTGATTCAAGGTCATGCCTATCTCGAGCTCACTCCCTTAAAGAGATCAACGCTCTCTCACTTGATAGTTATCATTACCAGTAGTTCCTGAGCTAAGGTTGAGGGGTCTGTTGCTATTACCCTGGGTCAATGCTGGGTTTTGCCTGATTACGGCATGAGTGCCTGCTGTCACCATGGTTACAATTTATTTGAGCAAGTTCCCAGCGGCCCCGAAGCCGCTGCGGCCTTATGTGCCTGTACCACCCTGGTCGGACACTATCTTGCCGCCCCCGCGGCCAAAATGGGCCGGGCTGGGGAGACAGGGGAGCCCGGTAAACCAAGGTTGCGAACGCCCGCTTGAGACCAGGCTGGGCTGGGAGCGCACAGAGACGGCCTCCAGGGTGCTGGGAGTAAAGGTGGGGGCCACAAGGCCGGGCTTCCCATGACTTGATGTGTGATTTGGCTCTAGCGAGCTATCTGCTATCTATCTATCTATTCTACTATCTATCTATCTTCTATTTATTTGTCTTTTTAAGACATGGGTCTCCCTTTATTAGTCCCAGCTGGTCTGGAGCTCACTCTGTAGATAGACCATCCCAGGTTGATATGGATCTCAGCAATTTGCCTGCCTCTGCCCCCAAGTGCTGGAATTAAAGGAGTGTGCTACCATGCCAGNAAAAAAAAAAAAAAAAAAAAAAAAAAAAAAAAAAAAAAAAAAAAGAAAAAATATTGAAACCACAAATCAGTAGAATAAATATAATCTGCATAACTAACACTATCTTTTTTATAGAAAATGGAAAGCTTTATTTAATGGTCAAAGAATGGAGGCATGAAGTGGTGCTCTTAAATTTACAGATTGTCAGTGATTTGAGACATTACAGATACACAGTAGGAACAATGAGGGAGAGAAATAAGAAAATAAAAAGAATTAATAGTCAAGTAATTTCTGGGAATAGGTGGAGATCTTCCGGGGACTCAGATGCCATCTGTTTAAATCTGCTGTGTCACACAGAGGCAGTTGGTACATGTCTTTAGTCTTTTTTTTTTTTTTTAATATATATATATTTTAATGAAGGCTGTGTTTGAGATTTTATTTTTATTTTTTTTTAATATTTTATCTGTATGAGTGTACTGTCTGCATATAGGTTGGTGCACCTGTGTTGTGCAATGCTGCGGAGGTCAGAAGAGGGTGTCATATTCCCCTGGAACTGGAGTTAAAGACGGTACTTAGCCGCCTTGTGGGTGCTAGGAATCGAACCCAGGTCCTCTGTAAAAGCAGCTGGTGCCATTAACTGCCGAGCCATCTCTCCAGCCCCTTAATATACTTTATTGAGTTTTTGTGCACTTCATACAACAGATCTTAATCAAATTTAGACACCCCCTTCGATCTTAAATCCCCTCCCCCACAGGAGACCCCTCCCCACTGGATTTCAAGTCAGCCTATCTAGAGTCACTCCCTTAAAGAAGATCAACGCTCTCTCACTTGATAGTTATCATTACCAGTAGTTCCTGAGCTAAGGTTGAGGTCTGTTGTCTATTACCCTGGTTCAATGCTGGGTTTTTGCCTGATTAAGCATGAGTGCCTGCTGTCACCATGGTTACAAGTTCATTTGAGCAAGTTCCCAGAGGCCCGAAAGCCTCTGCTTCCTTATGTTCATGTACCAGCCCTGGCTCTGAAAATCTTTCCTCCCCCTCTTCCAAAATGGTCCCTGTCTTTTGAGACAGGGTCTCCCTGTAAACCAAGGTGGCCTGGAACTCCCTCTTTAGACCAGGCTGGCTTTGATCTCACAGAGATCTGCCTCCTGAATGCTGGGATTAAAGGTTTGTGCCACAAGGCCTGGCTTCCACATGACTGATTTTTTATTTTTATCTATCTATCTATCTATCTATCTATCTATCTATCTATCTATCTATCTATCTATCTATTTATTTGTCTTTTTAAGATGGGGTCTCCCTTTATTTAGTCCCAGCTGGTCTGGAGCTCACTCTGTAGATCAGGCTGGTCTTGAACTCGCAGAGATCCACCCGTCTCTGCCTCCCGAGTGCTGGGAATAAAGGCGTGTGCTACCACGCCCAGTATGACTGATTTTTTTTATTAAAAATATGTTTTAGCCGGGCGTAGTGGCGCCCGCCTTTAATCCTAGCACTTGGGAGGCAGAGGCAGGCGGATCTTTGTGAGTTCAAGGCCAGCCTGGTCTACAGAGTGAGTTCCAGGACAGCTGGGGCTACATGGAGATCCTGTCTCAAAAAGACCAAAAAAAAAAATATGATATATATATATTATATATATGTTTTTTAATTTTATGATTTTTTTTTTTTTTTTTTTTTTTTTTTTTTTTGTTTGTATGTATGTGTGTTTGTGTCATGCAATGCCTCGGGTCAGAAGAGGGCGTCCAGATTCCCCTGGACTGTAGTTACAGACGATTCTCAACGGCCATGTGGGTTGCTGGGATCGAACCCGGGTCCCTCAAAGAGCAGTTTGGCGCTTCTTATCTGCTAGGCCATCTCCTCCAGCCCCTGATTGTTTTTCTTTGTTAAAGAGAGTTTCCAACATTGGAATTCATGCAGTCATGGAAATTTAGGTTTCTGAGAGGAAGAAAGACAATTACCAATCATTTGGTTAAAAGAAAGTATATTTTATATTGTTACTTGGAAATTATTTGCTTTTATTTTGGATATATATATATATATATTTTATTTATTTATTTATTTATTTATTTATTTATTTATTTATTTATTTGGTCTTTTGGAGACAGGGTCTCCCTGTAGTCCCAGCTGTCCTGGAACTCACTCTGTAGACCAGACTGGCCTTGAACTCACAAAGATCCGCCTGCCTCTGCCTCCCAAGTGCTAGGATTAAAGGAGTGTGCCACCAGGCCCGGCTTATTTTTGGTTTTATATAGTCTTTTTGGAACAGGGTCTCCCTGTAATCCCAGCTGGCCTGGAACTCGCTCTGTAGACCAGGCTGGCCTTGAGCTCACAAAGATCTGCCTCTGCCTTCCGAGTGGTAGGATTAAAGGTGTGTACCACCACACCAGGCTATATTTTCATATTAAAAATTAGAAGGGGGCAGGAGAGATGGTTCAGTAGGTAAGAGCACTTGTTACTCTTGCAGAGGTTATCAGGTTCAGTTGCCAGAACCTACATGTTGGCTAGTGATCATCCTTCCTCCAGTTTCAGGGGCTTGCACACCCTCTTCTCGCATGCATGTGGTCACTTAGATTAATGCAAGCAAAACGCCCATATACATAAAATAAAAATACATTTTTTAAACTTAAAATAGAAAGACAGTAGGAAAATAGAAGACAGTAAACTAAATTTACAACTGTATTTTAAAAATAAATCTCTATGAACAAAACTAATAAAAATATTAGTAAATTATTAGCAAATAATAGGATTGGTTAACTGCCAATGTAAAAAAAGGAATGTGGGAAGGGTCAAATGAAGCCTAACTTACTTGAAGACAGTAATTTCTTTGATTAAAACATTTCAGTTGAAGCCCATTAAGTCCAGATGTTTAATGCAATCTTTTACTCATTTGAAGTCATTCTTCTTCTTCTTCTTCTTCTTCTTCTTCTTCTTCTTCTTCTTCTTCTTCTTCTTCTTCTTCTTCTTCTTCTTCTTCTTCTTCTTCCTCTTCTTCCTTCTTCTTCTTCCTTCTTCTTCTTCTTCTTCTTCTTCTTCTTCTTCTTCTTCTTCTTGTTCTTCTTCTTCTTCTTCTTCTTCTTCTTCTTCTTCTTCTTCTTCTTCTTCTTCTTCTTCTTCTTCTTCTTTTTGAGACAGGGTCTCCAGGCCTGGAACTTGCTATGTAGACCAGGCTGGCCTTGAACTCATAGAGATAGATACTCCTGCCTCTGCCTCCCAAGTGCTGGGATTAAAAATGTGCACCACTCATTTGAAGTCATTTTTCAAGAAAATAAAAAATAAATAAAGCATTGAAATGGTGTGTTTCTAAATTATTCTGTAATCTTATTATTATTATTTTTTTCCAGACAGTCTCATATTGCTCAGACTGGCCTGGAATTCCAACTCACTACACTGCTGAGGATGATCTGAACTCCTGATCTTTCCAAGTGCTGGTGTTACAGGTGAGAGCCTTCAGGCTTTGTAATTGTGAATTTTAATAGGAGTTATTGCCTTGCAGGAGAAAAAAAAAAGCTGATCAATAATAAATGGAAGAATGAATGCTGCAAAACTAAAATATCAACCAAATAAAGTCAGAAGCTATGGGAAGTGATTCACTTCAGCCATGATTTTAGTGGGTGGGTAAACATGCACTGTGGCGACAAGCAACCCCTTTGTGTGGTCCATACAGAGACTCTGCATCAGTGAACATAAGTTATATGAAAATATTCACTTAGAGATGTAGGAAATCCTATTTAATTATGAAATAAAAATGTCAAATAGTAGATGAATAAGTGACCCAAAGTCACCTACATTATTATTTATAAACACTACAGTTATCTAATAAAGCATATACAGTTCACAAGTCTTACTTGAAAAAGAGTATATGTGGTTTTCAGTTAGAAGTAAACAAAGAGTATCCAAACTACTGATAATTGTACACATAGCTTAAGACACAGAATATGATTTATGAGGTCATTTATTAAGGTGCTCATGGAGATTATTTACACGTGTTTATCTGTGATATGAACTTTCAAAACAAACATTAGCATTAAAGCTAATGTTCTGTGGAATCATCACCTTGTAATTGCTTAACTGATACAGTAGTGTGTGTGCAATTTCATTGGGGTGCACTGTTCCTTGAGAGAAAGATAGTATCTGCTGTGTGTCTGCAGTATCTAGCCTTATGCTTTCAAAAGGTAGATATAAATGAATATTTGTTTTGTATGTAACCAAACAAATGCAATAATTAAGTTGAGTTTTTAAATTTTTTTTTTTTGGCTTTTCTAGACAGGGTCTCCCAGTAGCCCCAGCTGTCCTGGAACTCACTCTGTAGATGAGGCTGGCCTTGAACTCACAAAGATTTGCCTGCCTCTGCCTTCCAAGTGCTAGGATTAAAGACGTAAGCCATCACATCCAGTCAAAGTTGAAGTATTTTAAAACTTTGAATTACATACCTGGAAATGGTGCAAATGAGTAGAAAGGTAAATTAGAATAAGTCTGCACAACAAAATTCATATTGTTGTATTAAAAGATCAGATTTTTTTTCTTTGTATTTTTGAGATGGGGTCTCCCTTTAAGTCCCAGGTGACCTGGAGCTCACTCTGTAGACCAGGCTGCCCTTGAATTCAGAGATCCGCCTACCTCTGCCTCCTGAGTGCTAGGATTAAAGGTGTGTGCCACCATGCCTGGTAATAAAGATGGTTCTTTTTTTTCTTTTTTTTTCATTTTTGGTCTTTTCCAGACAGGGTCTCCCTGTAGCCCCAGCTGTCCTGGAACTTGGTCTGTAGACCAGGCTGGCCTTGAACTCACAAAGATCTGCCTGCCTCTGCCTCCGAAGTGCTAGGATTAAAGGCGTACGCTACCACGCCCAGCTTAAAGACGGTTCTTAGCTGCCATGTGGGTGCTGGGAATTGATCCCAGGTCCTCTGCAAGAGCAGTTAGTGCTCTTAATCTCTGAGCCATCTCTGCAGCCCCAAAAGATCAGATATTTCTATGTAATATAATATTTGAGATTTCTAAATATACCATTTGGGACTTCTTCATGGTATAATATACTGGTTTGTGTTTGTAACTATAAGGAACACATAAGGTCTGATTTTTTTCCCCTTTGCAATGTTAGACATCAAATTTAAGGCCTCATGTGCTAGCAAGTGATCTACCAATGAACTATATCCGTAATTCAAACCTAATTTTTCTGTGACACATTGTGTAAATCTATCTAATAAGAATTTCTCCCTTTATTAGGAGCATTCAAAACATAGACTACTGAATGTAGTTTAAAACTTCTAACAAGCTGCTTTCACATTTAGAACCAAGACACAAAAATATTTTCCTTTAACCAACATAGTTTGGTGTCTTTGTCTTTCTTTCAGTCTTCTATGGACCAGAATAATGCTGAAAAGAACAGGGGAGTGCAGTTGTCTCTCAGACATACTGATTGTGTTTACTCTAGGCATATATCTATGAGTGAGATTGCTAAATAATATACCTTTATATTTAATTTGTCGGGGCACCCTCATATAGCTTTCTACTATGACGTTACTAATTTACATTACTACCAAGAGTGGGCGAGGGCTCTCTTTACAGTCTCACCAAAACCATTTTCCTTTTCCTCTTCCTTATAGGCTGTTAATATAATGAATACAGTGTTGATATACGATATATTCTGAATTTTAATGATTCTCATTTCCTCATAGAAATATACATCTATGTGTGAAACTTTGTAAAATATGAAAGGTAAACTCTCTTTTTCAGTTGAGTATATAATATGCAGAATTATACCAAAGCCCACCTATTGAGCTTTGGAGAATCCCAAGAAAGATAATATAATAAATTAGGGCTGGAGATGGTTCAGTGGTTAATGGCACTGGCCGGTCTTGCAGAGGACTCAGGTTCAATTCCTAACATCCACTTCATGGTGTTTTTAGGCCTAACAACCATCTGTAACTTCAGTTCCAGGGGATCTGATGCCATCTTCTGACCACTGGCATTGAACGACACAGGTGCACTTATGTACATGCAGGCAATACTTATACACATAAAATAAAAAAATAAGTAAAATATTATTATTATTATTATTTTTTTTGTCTTTTTGACTTTTTGAGACAGGGTCTCCCTGGAGCCCCAGCTGTCCGGGAATTCGCTCTGTAGACCAGGCTGGCCTTGAACTCACAAAGATCCGCCTGCCTCTGCCTCCCAAGTGCTAGGATTAAAGGCATGCGCCACCACGCCCATGCGAAATAAAATATTTTTTAAAAAGACAGAAAACACAGAGCATAATCAGAGAGGAAGAGAAGCATGAAGGTATATTATCATTTCAGTGTGGCTAAATGTAAAGTTATGACTACTAAAAGGATTTGGAGGGCTGGAGAGATGACCTAGTGGTTAAGAGTGCCAACTGCTCTTGCAGGGACCTGGGTTCGTCCCCAGCACTCACATGGCGGCTGAGAACCGTCTTTAAACTTCCAGTTCCAGGGGTATCCGACACCTCTTCTGACCTTCTCGCAGGCATTGCAACGACAAGTGTGCACAAACTTACATGCAGACAGTACATTCGTTTTACACAATAAAATAAATAAAATAAAAAAAAGATTTGGAATAGAAAAGATATTTAAAATTATCAACTAAAGAGAAAATACACAAAATCTAAGAGAACAATGGCAATATGTTATTTGGAGGATGACAACAAATAGAAATTAACTTTGAAAAGTTAACTTTTAAAGAATACTTGTATAACATTTAATAACCTCAAGACAGCAGCCAGGGCAGGAATGTCTTTGCCATCTAACATACATCTCCCTCTTAACTCTAGCTTTTAAAGAAATTTCTAAGACACATTTGCAGGTCGGTAAGATATGGACAAGTTCAAATGATATACAACATAAGAGCCAAGGGCAGTTTCCAGGAGGAATCACAATGTTTGTCTAAAGAAAGCTGGGTAGTATACTCTTTTGTGACTTTCCTTTCTCCTACTACCAGACCCGGATGCCAATACAGGAGGGCTGGAGTTAGAGAAGCTATTTTAGACCAACAAGGTGATCCTGAAGGTAAAGTAAGGGACTGGTAAAGGGAGAGTAGAAAGACAGGATGTTGACTTCTGAAGATACTGTGGAGTGACCGCATTAGCTCGAGATTCCAAGCTCAGGTTCTTCATAGAGAAGAAAGACAAGCTTATATTATGCTTATGGAAATTTTATTTGTACTTTATGCAGACGAACTTGTTTCTTCCAATAGAGGGTAATTTTTGCATCTCCAGGGCCATTGCAGTTAAAAAAAATGCTCTTAGTAAGCTTCTAAAAGCGAAGAGAAAGGAAAATGATAATTTTATGTGGAAACTTTCAAACATTTTGATGAGCTGTTTTACTTTAATCCTACGCATATTAATCATTCTTACTGAAAATGAATTATATAAAAACAACCTAGTTGTTGCTTTTCACACTGTTAGCCAAGATTTTGTATACAGAGTCTAATCAAATGTATCTGAAGCATATGGACTGGGTTATACTGTGAGAACCAACAGCGTCAAATTTTCAATAGTAAGAATAGTAAGACTGGAAATGTTCTGTATGAAATCCACAAAAATTCAGCAAAAAATAAAGAAAAACAAATGAGGCTTTAGAGTTAAACTACAGTGAAAATCATTACCATGCATTAAATACTAATGTTTTTCAAGGTAACATCCAATTGTGACCTGAATTATGTTCATGAGGACATGAGGAAATTGTTTTTTTTTTATTAAAATTTTTTTTATTTTATATTAATTTTATTTATTTCTGTATGTGTATGAATGTACTGTCTGCATTGTAGTTTGGTGCAACCGTGTCGTGCAATGGCGCGGAGGTCAGAAGAGTGTCGGATTCCCTGGATACGGGAGTTCTCCTGGAATTGGAGTTTCAGACGGTTCTCGGCCGCCATGTGGGTGCTGGGGATCGAACCTGAGTCCTCTGTAAGAGCGCGCATGTGGGTGCTGGGGATTGAAACTGGTCCTCCGTAGAGCGTCGGCGCTCTTAACCGCTAGGCCATCTCCCAGCCCCCATTTTTTTTTTTTTTTTTTTTTTTTTTTTTTTTTTTTTTTTTTTTTTGGTCTTTTTTAGAGACAATGGTCTACCTGTAGCCACCAGCTGTCCTGGAACTTGCTCTATAACCAGGCTGGCCTTGAACTCACAGAGATCCACCTGCCTCTGCCTCCCAAGTGCTAGGATAAAGGGCGTGCCGCCACCACGCCCGGCGGAATAAGTTTTGATGTGGGTATGTGTCTGTCATGAGATGCATAAGGCATGTTCTTGAAGTCATAACTCTCCAGCATGCAAGCAATTTGGGGCTCTCTACTTGGCATATTATAACCAATTTTCCTAGGGAACAATAAAGTTTTCTATGTAGAGCAGAGAAAGAAGGAAATTCAAATGAAAGGCTGTTACCACACAGAGATGGTGCAGATATCTCACTGAACTCACTGGGATGTGAACCCAGATCCTCATTCTTGCAAGGGAAGCATTTTGATATTTCCTATCCCGAGTATTTTAAAAATATTATTTAAAATTGTATACTTTAAAATAAATTGGGGCTGGACAGATGGCTCAGCAGGTCAAGAGCACTGATGCTCTTTGCAGAGGACCCAGGTTCAATTCCCAGCACTCACATAGCAGCTAACAACTGTCTGTAAAATCCAGTTCGTGGGGAATCTGAGGACCTGTTCTGAACTCCATGGGCACTTCATACCAGGGGTGCACATGCATACCTGGAGGCAATATACTCATACACAACATAAAATAATGAATTTAATATAGGAGTCTTAACCAGGGACAGACACTGCAATCTCTGTTCTCTAAAACTTGGCCAGTTTATGCCTGTCTGTGTGCATCATACTCTGTTGTAAGCAGAAGACTCTAGATAGGCTGAGTAGACTCCAGTGGATGAAAACATGCCCTGAAGAATATCTGAGTACAAATGCTTGACTTGTTAGAACCTAACATATATGAAGTCTGAGGAAGGCACGCCTATGGGGGGGCATGATGGGAGGGAGTCTCTAAATTGATTAAGATCTATAATAGGAAATGCACAAAACGCAATAAAATATGCTTATATTTATTTTTAAAAATTAAATAAAAATTAGCTTTGAAAAACTAAAAAAAGTAACAACAATAGTGTTATAAGAATGACTGAATTTCCTTGCTCAAGGCACAGTTTTAACATGAGTTGCACCAAGGAACTTTATCTGTTTATAAGCCTCCATGTCTTTTTTTTTTTGTCTTTTTTGTTTTTTTTTCACAGCAAGCGAAAGACCTGTTTGGAATTCATACCTCTTCATTTTTAACACTAGTTACAACAATTACACAACCTCGCCGGGCGTGTTAGCGCAGGCCTTTAATCCAGCCCATTGGGAGGTAGCGGCNTGTTTCTTATATCCTAGATTAATAAGCTACATTTTAGCCCGAACATTATCATGGGCCTTCCACTAAATGTCATTTTTTTTTTTGTCTTTTCGAATCAGGGTCTCCCCGTAGCCCCAGCTGTCCTGGAACTCACTCTGTAGACCAGGCTGGCCTTGAACTCACAAAGATCCGCCTGCCTCTGCCTCCCAAGTGCTAGGATTAAAGGCATGCGCCACCACGCCCAGCTAAATAAAATATTTTTTAAAAAGACAGTAAAACACAGAGCATAATCAGAGAGGAAGAGAAGCATGAAGGTATATTATCATTTCAGTGTGGCTAAATGTAAAGTTATGACTACTAAAAGGATTTGGAGGGCTGGAGAGATGACCTAGTGGTTAAGAGTGCCAACTGCTCTTGCAGAGGACCTGGGTTCGATCCCCAGCACTCACATGGCGGCTGAGAACCGTCTTTAACTCCAGTTCCAGGGGTATCCGACACCCTCTTCTGACTTCTGCGGCATTGCACGACAAGTGTGCACAAACTTACATGCAGACAGTACATTCGTACACATAAAAATAAATAAAATAAAAAAAAGATTTGGAATAGAAAAGAATATTAAAATTATCAACTAAAGAGAAAATACACAAAATCTAAGAGAACAATGGCAATATGTATTTGGAGGATGACAACAAATAGAAATTAACTTTGAAAAGTTAACTTTTAAAGAATACTTGTATAACATTTAATAACCTCAAGACAGCAGCCAGGGCAGGAATGTCTTTGCCATCTAACATACATCTCCCTCTTAACTCTAGCTTTTAAAGAAATTTCTAAGACACATTTGCAGGTCGGTAAGATATGGACAAGTTCAAATGATATACAACATAAGAGCCAAGGGCAGTTTCCAGGAGGAATCACAATGTTTGTCTAAAGAAAGCTGGGTAGTATACTCTTTTGTGACTTTCCTTTCTCCTACTACCAGACCCGGATGCCAATACAGGAGGGCTGGAGTTAGAGAAGCTATTTTAGACCAACAAGGTGATCCTGAAGGTAAAGTAAGGGACTGGTAAAGGGAGAGTAGAAAGACAGGATGTTGACTTCTGAAGATACTGTGGAGTGACCGCATTAGCTCGAGATTCCAAGCTCAGGTTCTTCATAGAGAAGAAAGACAAGCTTATATTATGCTTATGGAAATTTTATTTGTACTTTATGCAGACGAACTTGTTTCTTCCAATAGAGGGTAATTTTTGCATCTCCAGGGCCATTGCAGTTAAAAAAAATGCTCTTAGTAAGCTTCTAAAAGCGAAGAGAAAGGAAAATGATAATTTTATGTGGAAACTTTCAAACATTTTGATGAGCTGTTTTACTTTAATCCTACGCATATTAATCATTCTTACTGAAATGATTAATAAAACAACCTAGTTGTTGCTTTTCACACTGTTAGCCAAGATTTTGTATACAGAGTCTAATCAAATGTATCTGAAGCATATGGACTGGGTTATACTGTGAGAACCAACAGCGTCAAATTTTCAATAGTAAGAATAGTAAGACTGAAATGTTCTGTATGAAATCCACAAAAATTCAGCAATAAAAAATAAGAAAAACAAATGAGGCTTTAGAGTTAAACTACAGTGAAAATCATTACCATGCATTAAATACTAATGTTTTTCAAGGTAACATCCAATTGTGACCTGAATTATGTTCATGAGGACATGAGGAATTAGTTTTTTTTTTTAATTAAAATTTTTTTTTATTTTTTATTAATTTTATTTATTTCTGTATGTGTATGAATGTACTGTCTGCATGCAAGTTTGTGCAACCGTGTCGTGCAATGGCGCGGAGGTCAGAAGAGGGTGTCGGATTCCCCTGGAACTGGAGTTCTCCTGGAATTGGAGTTTCAGACGGTTCTCGGCCGCCATGTGGGTGCTGGGGATCGAACCTGAGTCCTCTGTAAGAGCGCGCCATGTGGGTGCTGGGGATTGAACCTGGGTCCTCCGTAAGAGCGGTCGGCGCTCTTAACCGCTAGGCCATCTCTCCAGCCCCCATTTTTTTTTTTTTTTTTTTTTTTTTTTTTTTTTTTTTTTTTTTATATTGTTATTTTTTTTTTTTT
>VZQC01002425.1:235173-246642 GCA_009823505.1 Rhizomys pruinosus | reverse complement strand
TTTTTTTTTTTTTTGGTCTTTTAGAGACAAGGTCTACCTGTAGCCCCAGCTGTCCTGGAACTTGCTCTATAGACCAGGCTGGCCTTGAACTCACAGAGATCCACCTGCCTCTGCCTCCCAAGTGCTAGGATTAAAGGCGTGCGCCACCACGCCCGGCGGAATAAGTTTTGATGTGGGTATGTGTCTGTCATGAGATGCATAAGGCATGTTCTTGAAGTCATAACTCTCCAGCATGCAAGCAATTTGGGGCTCTCTACTTGGCATATTATAACCAATTTTCCTAGGGAACAATAAAGTTCTATTTAGAGCAGAGAAAGAAGAAATCAAATGAAAGGCTGTTACCACACAGAGATGGTCAGATATCTCACTGAACTCACTGGGGATTGAACCCAGATCCTCATTCTTGCAAGGGAAGCATTTTGATATTTCCTATCCCGAGTATTTTAAAAATATTATTTGTAAAATTGTATACTTTTAAAATAAAATGTTGGGGCTGGACAGATGGCTCAGCAGTCAAGAGCACTGACTGCTCTTACAGAGGACCCAGGTTCAATTCCCAGCACTCACATAGCAGCTAACAACTGTCTGTAAAATCCAGTTCTAGGGGAATCTGAGGACCTGTTCTGAACTCCATGGGCACTTCATACCAGGGGTGCACATGCATACCTGGAGGCAATATACTCATACACATAACATAAAAATAATGAAGTTAAATATAGGAGTCTTAACCAGGGACAGACACTGCAATCTCTTGTTCTCTAAAACTTGGCCAGTTATGCCTTCTGTGTGCATCATACTCTGTTGTAAGCAGAAGACTCTAGATAGGCTGAGTAGACTCCAGTGGATGAACATGCCCTGAAGAATATCTGAGTACAAATGCTTGACTTGTTAGGACCTAACATATATGAAGTCTGAGGACAGGCGCTATGGGGGGGCATGATGGGAGGGAGTCTAAATTTGATTAAGATCTATAATAGGAAATGCACAAAACGCAATAAAATATGCATTATATTTTATTTTAAAAATTAAATAAATATATTTTAAAAAGTAAAAAAGTAACAAAATAGTGTAAAGTGACTGAATTCCTTGCTCAAGGAACATGTTTAACATGAGTTGACCAGGACTTTATCTGTATAGCCTCATGTCTTTTTTTTTTTTTTTTGCACAGCAGCGAAAGACTGGGATATTCATACTTCATTTATTAACACTAGTTACATAGCCGGGCGTGGTAGCGCATGCCTTTAATCCTAGCACTTGGGAGGTAGAGGCAGGCTGATCTTTGTGAGTTCAAGGTCAGNAAAAAAAAAAAAAAAAAAAAAAGAAGACTATGATCACTATTAACTAGAAGGGATGAAGTGCAGTCTTCTTCATTTATAGAAGCTGAAGGGAACTAGATATTAGGGCACACAGATAATCCTCTACACTACCAAACTACAAAGGAATCTATGTAAAAAACTTTCAATGTACAGTGATATGTCACTTATTTATTTATTTATTTATTTATTTATTTATTTATTTATTTATTTTTGAGACAGGATCTCTCTATAGCCCTAGCTGGTCTGGAACTCACTCAGTAGACCAGGCTGGCCTTGAACTCACAGCGATCTGCCTGCCTCTGCCTCCTGAGTGCTAGGATTAAAGGCGTGGGCTGCCACATCCAGCTAAAAGACTGTTCTAAGCCACCATGTAGGTACTTGGAATTGAACCCAGGTCCTCTGTAAGAGCAGTCGGTGCTCTTAACCGCTGAGCCACCTCTCCAGCCCCTACAGTGACATTTTTAAAAGATTTTTTATTTTATGTGTATTGGTATAGTATGTATGTAAGTGCACCATGTACATTCTCATAGAGGCCAGAAGAGGGCGTCAGATCCCCTGAAACCAGAGTTATGAATGGTGTTAAGCACCATGTGGGTGCTGGGAACCAAATCTGGGTCCCCTGAAAGAGAAGCCAGTCCCCTTAGCCATGGAGCCATCTCTCCAGCTGCCACTCCCGCCACAGTAATGACACGAAGTTCCACTTTAATTAATTTTCTTTAGCAAGGCTTTCCCCTGAAAGGACAAAATAAAACATTTCCTGATGACAGTTTCCTGTAGACTAATCTCTCCTTAGCATGTGAAAAGTAATTTAGTTGAAAAATAAATCTCTGCTTGAAAAGACAAGCACTCAAATTTAAAGATTGATGAATACCTACACAAGTTTATTCATCCATTCTTCCACAGACTCTGACAGCATCTGTCAAGTGCCATGTTGATGAGGGGTGTTTGAGACTAACTAACTTGCTTTTTTTTTTTGGGTGTTTTTGCAACAGGGTCTCCCTGTAGCACCAGTTGTCCTGGAATTTGTTATTCCAGGCTGGCCTTGAACTCAAAGAGATCTGCCTGCCTCTGCTTCCTGAGTTCTGGAATTAAAATCATGGGTCACCATGCCCTTTTCTAATTTTTCTTTTCTTTTTTTTTTTTTTTAAATCGTGTGTGTGTGTGTGTGTATGTGTGTGTGTACACATGTGCACACACATGTGCATAGGTGTGTACAGGTATCTGTGCAGATGTGTGTGCATGGGTGTACAGGGGGGAGGACAGCTTTGGATGCCATCCTCAAGAACACCAATTCGTCTTCTTTGAGTTAGGGTCTCTCACTGTGTTGGAGTTCACAAAGCCCCCAGGGATCCTCCTGTCTGCCTCCTCACTGCTGGGATTACAGGTGTGTACCACCACACCCAGCACTGTTATGTGAATTCTGGGGATCAAGCTCAGCTTTTTAGCTTGCAGGATAACGTGCTGAACAATCTCTCCAGCACTTTTTCCAAATTTTAGAAATTAAATGCTTTTTAAGAATGTTTATTATTTTTATTTTATGTGTATGAGTGTATTGTCTGCAAGTATGTAAGTGCACCTATGTGTGTAATGTTCACTTCACGTAGATCATAAGAAGGTGTGTGATGCCCTACTTGGTGCTTTTTTTTTTATCTTTTGGTGGACACTGAACCCAGGGTTCTGTGCTTGAAAAATATATATTCTGCCACTGAGCTACATGCTTAAGCCCCCAAGGAGCTTTCATTTCTTTGATTCAGTGATGTATTCCTTATACGTACAAATGGTATGCCATCTTAATCCAAATATCTGTTAGACCACTTAAGATTCAAATATCAAATATGTATGACAGAAGCTCCTTAAATGATTTGCCTTTCCTGCATGAGCTTTAACCTTTATAAACAGGTAAAAGGAAATTCTACATAAATTAGAAGTTAGCTGGTTTTCATGTAATGACAAGTAAAGAAGCATTAAGAAGCTAATTATCAAGATGCTGAGATTTTGTGAGTGTGGAGACTTATAAAGAATGCATTGTTGGAAGTGTCTGCTGAAAGGACAAAGAAGCTCAGTCCACCATGGCGCCTGAACAACTGATGACAGAGATGCTCAGAAGGCATTTTCTCTTTGTGTCTACAGCAGAGGAAATAAGTTGCCTTGTTTTACCTTATACATGTGGCCTGTTTGGCACTGCCAAAGGGAAATGTTCGCCAGTTTAGTTACCTTAATTTTGAGAAATGAAAAATTCCGAAGGCTAAAATCAGGCCCCAGAGGATACAAATTAGTTCTGTTAAGAAAACTTAATGTCACTATTCATTTCCTGGAACTTAGCAAATGCTCTCCTAGTTTGTTTCTTATGGCAGAATAGTGTTGCAGTTTCGAGCAAAATGGGAAATCATTCCCTTTCAAAGAGGCCTGACTAGATTTATTAAGGGGGAAAAAATACATACACAAAAGTAAACGGTTTGTGCCAGAAAAACTTCTAAATTAGACTTTCAATATCTAAACATTTATTTAAAAAATGGAATTAATATTTAAAAAATGGAATTGAGTTATAAAAAAGCAATATTTCTTCTCTCCCTCCTTTCCTTAATTCATCTTCTTTCTCTCTTCTTTCTCTTTCTTTCTCTTTCTCCTCTTTCTCTTATTCCTATTTTGGACAGAATCTCATATAGCTCATGCTGGCATTGAACTCACTATATAAATGACTGAAGCTGGACTTGACCTGATTCTCCTGTGTCTACTCCAGATGCTGAGATTCCAGGCATGTGATGTCATACTTGGGCTAAGCAACATTTCCTATGGGAATCATGTCAGAAGGCAAACAACTAAGTCAGTATAATGAATAAAATAGTATGCAAATCAAAGCATTCAAAACCAGGTCTTCAACCAAAGGTGCCAGCTACAATATCTAACTGATCAGATTAGTGAGCCTTGTACATACTAAGTATTGACTTTATATATTTTGAATAAAAGAATAATTTTTCATATAAAATTATTTTTTCCTAACAAGTATAGTGTTAATAATTGAATCATATTGCAACAGTATGCCACTTTCATCTTTATAACAGTCTCCTGCAGCATGAATTATAATTGAGTTTCATAACATATGCCAACTTATTCCTGCTCATTCTTTCTGTGCTTATAGGAAAACATCTGCTTGATCTGACAGCTCTAAAGTTCATGCAGCTCACCAAAGAGCTCCTGTCACTTCATATTGCTGGGCCTCATTTTCTGCACCTGTAAAATGAAAGGCTAGGAACTAGAGATGCTAAGACAAATTCCAGGTTTTACATTCTACAACCCAAAGACTGCATCAAAAGCTCAACTGGTACAGGTCTGTGATAAGAGACCATGTATATGAGTTAGCTTTCTATCGCTGGGATAAAACACTGACCAAAAACCAACATGTAGAAGAAAAGGTTTATTTCAGCTTACAGTACAGTCTATCATGGAAGGAAATCAGGGCAGGAGCTCAAGCACGAACATTGAGGCAGGTACTAAAGAAGAGAGCATGGAGGAGCAGTCACTAGCTTGCTTCTCTGGCTTGTGCTCAATATGCTTTCTTGTACAGGAAAAGCTGCCTAAGGGTGATACCAGCCACAGTGGGCTGGACCCCTTTGCATCACTCAATAATCAAGAAAATGCCCCACAGACGTGACTACAGGCCCATCTGATAGAGGAAATCCCCCCAATTGAGGTTCTGTCTTTCAGGTATGTCAAGCTGACAGCTGAAGCTATCCAGTACACCTTGTCACACTCAACTGTTATTTAGTCTCTTATTACTGCTCTTATCATATTTAACGTTTTTTGCCCCTGTGGTAAAAGTTTTAGCAAAGCTCCATTTTGTCTTACCTACAGTTACCACCTCTCTCCCAGTCATCTATGTATCTGATTCATCCTTTATTCATGTATTGAACCACCTACCTATCATCTATTTATTGATCTATCCCCCCTACTCATCCATTCTTCAACTCATTGTTAAGCACTTAATCCATTCCAGGCTTACTGTGATTAGGAGACTTATAATCTAATTATAGCCCACTAAGATAAGTATCATGAAAGCTTGCATTAAATTATATGCACTACAAAGTTAGTTTGGGGGATAGACAAGGAAATTGTCTAATACGAGGTACAAATAAGAATGTCATGGTGGTGAAACATGGTAGAGAGTGAATGAAAGACAAAATGACATGCACATCAGTGTAAAAGAACACAAGAAGAGGGGAGAGAAGCATAGCTGCTTCTGGGGAAGTCCCCTCATGTGCCTTGAAAGAGAGGCAATAGGAAACAGGGTTAGAAAATCTGAGTTCTATAGATGGTTCCATATATCATATGAAGTACTATTAAGTTCAGGTAAAGTTGTAATAGGGCAGATGTGCATTGATAAGCTCAAAGGCAGTAAGCTAATATCTTGAACAATTACTGATTAATTTTGTTCTTTGACAATTACATATATATGTATATATATTCTATATATATATATATATTTACTATATATGTAAATATAATGTAGTCTGAGTAGTTCCTCCCTCCTATCCTCTCTGATCTCTCTCCCATCCCTATCAGTGGCCCATCATCCCTACCAGTCCCTGCCTAACATTCAAATCTTTTTGCTTTGTTTGTGACTGATTTAGTTTCACCACAGCCATCTGTGTGAACATTGCATCAGAACTGTCCACTAGAGCCTGGTGGCTTCACCAGTGAGTACACAACCGAAGGCAATGGCTCCTGATCTCCAGAGTCCAGCAGCAGCAAATTGCTCAGCAGCATGAGGTGGGACCCCTTTAACCTGTCCACTGCCCATGCTTGATGGTGGATGGACCCATTCTTGAGCTGATCCAGTGGTGGCATCTGCAGCTGTAAGCTCACAACTGCAGTAGCTGTGTATTGCCTAGAAGAAGGCACTTCAAAGCCCTTCTCTTTATCTTCTGGCTCTTATAATCTTTAGGCCTCCTCTTCCGCAATGTTCCCTGAACCTTAGAGGTGTAGATCTCTTTGGAGCTGAGCACTCATCTGTCACTTATTCTCAGCAGCTTGTTCAGCTATAATCTTTGCATTCACCACTGTTCACTGGAAAGAGGTTTCTCTGATTAAAGGTGTCAGTTAAGCTAAAGCTAATATTTTTGTGAGATCATTGTATCTATTAAGGCATTGAAGATATTTTTATTTTCAAAGAAAATCTATCTGACAAGATGGCATTAACATGTGACCTAATAACCAAAGATATGATTAAAAAATGGGAGCATTATTAAATGATTCATATATAATTCTCATACTAAACTGAGAGATTCAACTACAGAAAGGGATCTCACAAACATTAGGTCAAAAGGACTGATTAACAATGACTATTTCTCTGGATGTAGTCTCTAGGGGATTTTCACATAATCTTAATTATGCGTTCCTACAGTATTCATATTTTTAGGTCTGGTTACTACATATTGATTTGGTAATTGGAAAAAATATAAGTATTTCCATCTTGAAGAAAATCTTAAAGAGAAATACTTGTTATCACTAGGGAAGGGATACTCTGAACACGGAAACACCAACTTAAAAATTTCAAAGGATTCATGAAGTTGTCCTTTCCTCCCAGAGCCTCCCAGCTTTCGTCAGTTTCAGCGGGGTTTGTTCAGGATGATTTCTCTTTGCAACAGAGCTAGGCTCCCAACAGGTTCATTATCATTCACCTTGGAGAGCATTCAATATTATCTGCCGTGGAGATAAGAACTTGGGAATCTGAAAGCATAACACAAATCCTTAGCTTAATTAAAATGATGGTGTAAACAGCCACCAACATGAACAAGCACAAAGTAACTTAGGCACAGTTCTTGCTTGTTTCATAGAAAAAAAAAGCCACTGTCTAAATCCCTTTCAGGTGAATACATTTTTAATTTCTGTAACAAGATATTTTCAAATGGATGTGTAACAAAGTTGGAAACACATTAATTTATAGTTACAATTTCAGGTTACAGATTTTTTTTTATATTTTTAGCACCCCAAAATGAAGTTAAGCAGATATATTCATCTCATCCCAAATTTACAGTAATGTGTTTTTTATTTTTTTATTTTCTTACTGAGATAGGGTCTTCCTATCATTCCATCTGGCCTGGAACTCAATATGTAGACAAGGCTGGCCTTGAATTCACAAAGATACACTTGCCTTTGCTCCCCAAATGCTGGGATCAAAGGCATTCACACCATACCTGGAAGCTATGTATATATATATATATATATATATATATTCTATATTATAATATATATTTATTTTAATAAATTTTATGGGGCTGGGGAGATGATCCGCACGTTAAACATGGCTGCTTCTTGCAGGGGAGACCCAGGTTTGATTCTAGCATCTACTGGCAGCTAAAAACCATCTGTACTCCAGTTCCAGGGGATTGGATGCCCCTTCCGGACCTCTCAGAGTCGCATTGCCAACATGGGTAGACTTACCACATATGCACGGCAATATACTCCATATACATAAAATAAAACTAATAAATAAAAATAATTAAAATAATAAATTTTATTGTGCTGTAAGGCATAGAGCAGGAGGTTGCGATACTAATAAATCCAGTAAAGTGGTTTATTTTATTTTATTTTATAAAAAGGAAAGACATTCTTTTATTTTTTTGCTTAAATAGACAGGTTATGACCACAACAAATACAACAATTATAAATATATATCAAAATACATATATAAGTGGATTTAAAATATGCTTGGACTCAGGGTTTAAAATCAGATTAATGACCATTGTTTTGATTTTTGTAGTTCTAATTTTCATTTATACTCATGTAAAAGATGAGGTTTTTTTCCAGTATCTAGAGTGAACTGTTACTAATCTACTTTGACATATACAATGAGTACTGCTACCTTTCGTTAGATAATAATAGGTGTGTTCTGTATCCAAGCTGTCCAAACTATATACACACATAGTAAGGTGGATTTTAAAGGGAATAAATGAACATTCATCATCTCACATAGCTACCCACTTTATTACATGTGTGTCTAGACATAATCTCATTTAACAGAAATTGTGACTGCAGTATGATATTATGAACTCTAGTCCTCAAGACTGCCTTCAGGTTCATTTTTTTTTTTTTTTTTTTTTTTTGGTGTTTTTGAGACAGGGTCTCCCTGTAGCCCAAGCTGTCTTGGAACTTACCATGTAGACTAGGCTGGCTTTGAACTCACAGAAATCTGCCTGCCTCCACCTCCTGAGTGCTAGGATTAAAGGTGTGCACCAAGGGTGCCTGGCATTGCTTTGGTCCTTAGTATCTCTCCATCTGACATGTGGGCTACCTTGTACCCTTTAGCCCATATTTTCCTCCTTTCCCATTTCCTCCTGCTCACTAATATTAGCTCTGTGTATTTTCCCGTTTCCCTTCTTCTTCCTTTTTCTTTTTAGGTTCTACATATAAGTGAAATCATGCCACCCTTTTCTTTTTGTCTCTTACTGCACTTGGCGTAATGTCCTTCTTGCCCATCTTTATTGTGATTGACACATTTACCATTCATTTCCCACGCCTGGCCTCTCTTTTCAAGTTCTGAACAGATCCCAGAATAATTTTTCTCTCTCTCCTCTTCTCTCCCCTTCCTTTGCCCTTCTCCTCCACTTCCTCCCTCTCCCCCATTCCCTCTTCTTCCTTCTTCCTCTTCCTCCTTTCTCTCTCTCTCTCCCTCTCTCTCTCTCTCTCTTTCCCTCTTCCTCTCCATCTCCCTCTCCCTCTCTCTCTTTCCTTTCCTCTCCCAGTTTGTTTATTCAGCCAGCAGTGGAAAGGTAGGTAATCTCCTTATTGTGCTTATTGTGAATAATACTGCGATGACCATGGGAGTGCAGATATTTCTTCCAGATATCAATTTCATTACTTTGGATATATACTTGGAAGGATTTTTAATCTATTTTGGCAGTTCTACATAGTTTTCCATCATGGCTGTATCAATCTACATTCCTGCTACTAATATGCAAGGGCTCCCTGCTCTTTACTTCCTCACCAATGCTTTTCTGTTATTTTGGTTTGATAGCACCCATCCCAATGGTTGTGAGGTGATACATGGAGTTTGATTTACATTTCCCTGATGATTAATGATGGGAATCTTTTCATAACCTTCTTGGCAACTTTTATATCATCTTTGGGAAATCTCTATTTAGGTCATTTGCCCATGCTTTAACAACTCTGTATATTTTCCTGTTATTGAGTTTAGTAGTTCTTTATAAATTTTGGATACTAATTTCTTATCAGATATGTGATTTGCAAGTGTTTAGGCTGACATTTCATGTCATTGCTTTATTCACCTTCTGTGGCAATTTTTACATTTATTTTTGCTGTTTTAGCCCAAGCTCTTGGTATCATATCCACGAAATCCTTGTGAAGGACAGATAGGCCTGATTTTAAATTCAAATCACTTGTATTCATTCAGTTAATCAATTTGAATAAAGATACAAGGAATATTCTATCACAAGCAGCATGAGTCTATATGAAGATAAATGTCTATTTATCACTGTGGCTGGCATACATGAGACTCTCTAATAAAAGATTCTGTAAGCCCCTTCCCCGAGGCTTGACTATACTCCAGGCCCCTTCTCACTTTTCAGGAGCATGTCAAGGCTGCTACTGGGCTACTAATACACATAGATCATGGGAGAAGGCCTTTGCAATTAAGATCCTTGGGGTAAAAAAGATTGACTGGTGAATGGGCAGAGAGAGAGAGCTGAGTAGAACTGGAAAAAGAAGCAGTGTTCAGGGACAAGGGACCAGCTGTTGCTCCCTAGAAATGTCCCTGTCCCAAAGTAGAGGAAATTGATGATTCATAATCTGTTCTTTGTCCCGTTTTATTTTTAAAGTATTTATAGTTTAGCAATATAGATGACATTTTAGAACACTCCTCTAAATACATTCTTTGGAAGGGTTTCAGCTCATTACATCATAATTTACTTTCTCATTACACCACCTGTCAGTGTTTCTCTCTCCCAGCCTTTCTTATTGCCAGCATGATTAACCCCTATCTTAGCAGTGCCAGATTCTCTGAACTATTTGAAAGATGTCAAAAATTCACCAAAGTTGATTTAATTTTAAGGAACTCTTAGAAAATTGATAAATACTCACAAGATACAACACCTTTAAGAATTATAAGTATGATATATTCACATATGTAATATGTCAAATAATAATATAAAGATGATAATTGGTTATAAACTATATGGAGGAGGAATGACTTACTTGAATTAAGTTTTTATAAAATAAGCTTGCTATTATTTCAGTAAAATCCAAAAAATATGGTATAGAAACCAGTCTCAACAGTTGAACAGAGTCTTTTGAAAGGAAAAAGTAAGAAATAAAATAGTGTCACATTGAGCATATATTATCTCATCTAATTTATTTTTCACTTCTTTAAAATATTATTTGTTTTTCTGTGTAGAAGTGTTTTCCCTGCATGTATGTAAGTGCACCCATATTGTGCAGTGCCCACTGAGGACAGAAGAGGGTGTTAGGGAACTGGAATTACAGACAGTTGTTAGCTGCCATGTAAGTGTGTGGGGATTCGAACCTGGTTCTTCTGCAAGAACAGCCAGTGCTCTTAACCTTTGAGCCATCTCTCCAGCCTGCATTTTTCACTTTTTTTTTATTCACAGTCAATATTTATTTTTTTATTATATATATTTTTTGTACAAGATTGTGTTACTAATCAAATCTAGACCCATGACCCCTACCCTATCCCCCCCACCCCACCAGAGCTCATGTATTCAGCCAAACATGCTTTTCATCTCTTTCTCAGTCTTTCTCAAAATTCTCCATGTGGAAGTTGACTATTCTGAGCAGAAGTTCACCGTTTCAGTCAGTTCTTTGATACAGTCCCTTCTGTTGTTGTTGTTTCCACTATGCATCACTCCCAACCATTTGGACAAAAGCTCAAGGGGCCATGCATAAGAAATACTTACAGGGCTGGAGAGATGGCCTAGCGGTTAAGAGCGCCAACCGCTCTTACAGAGGACCCGGGTTCGATCCCCAGCACCCACATGGCGGCTGAGAACCGTCTGAAACTCCAGTTCCAGGAGAACTCCAGTTCCAGGGGAATCTGACACCCTCTTCTGACCTCCGCGGCATTGCACGACACAGGTGCACAAACTTGCATGCAGACAGTACATTCATACACATACAGAAA